>JBBPBX010080810.1:0-16087 GCA_038048925.1 Garcialebias charrua | reverse complement strand
AGGAAGTAGAGTCTCTGATGACCTTTCTTGATCAGGCTGGTGGTGTTGTTGCTCCAGCTGAGGTTATCATTCATGTGTACACCCAAGTATTTGTAGCTGGAGACCACTTCCACTGCAGACCCACCTATTTTCAGTGGGGCATGGGTGTGTTTGTTCCTTCTGAAGTCCACAATCATCTCCTTTGTCTTCTTCACATTCATGTGAAGATTATTCTCTTTGCACCAGCTCTCCAGGTGTTCCACCTCCTGTCTGTAGCTGGACTCATCATTGTTTGTGATGCATCCCACCACCGCTGTATCATCTGCAAACTTAACAATATGACAGCCTGGAAGTGTGGCTGTACAATCATATGTGAGCAGAGTGAACAGAAGGGGGCTCAGCACACATCCCTGAGGAGAGCCAGTGCTGAGGGTTATGGTGGAGGAGGAGAAGTTGTGGATCTTCACGGACTGTGGTCTGTCTGTTAAGAAGTCTAGTATCCAGTTACAAATAGAGGGGCTTAGTCCAAGTGTAGATAGTTTGTCTATCAGAGTTTGGGGGATCATGGTGTTGAAGGCAGATGTGAAGTCCACAAAGAGCAGACGCACGTATGAGTCCTTCTGATCCAGGTGGGTGAGAGCAGTGTGGACCACGGAAGAAATGGCGTCCTCTGTTGATCGGTTCTCACGGTATGCGTATTGATGAGGGTCCTCATTGATGTTGACGGTTGCCTTGATGTGGGACATGACCAGTTTCTCAAAACATTTAGCGACTATCGGGGTGAGGGCCACCGGTCTATAGTCATTCAGACCAGTCACTGTGGAGCTCTTTGGGACTGGGATGATGGTCGCGGTCTTCAGGCAGGTGGGAACTGACTCCAGTGCAAGTGAGGTGGTGAAGATGTCAGCCAGCACCTCACAGAGCTGGTCCGCACATTCCTTCAGAACTTTCCCTGGGATGTTGTCTGGTCCGTGGGATGTTGTCTGGTCCCTGGGATGTTGTCTGAATTATCATGTGTTTGTTTAAAGTTGACTTCTGTCCAAACCTTTGTCCACAAAGATCACAAACAAATGCTTTCTGTCCTGTGTGAACTATCATGTGTTTGTTTAAATCTGACTTACATCCAGACCTGTGTCCACAAAGATCACAAACAAATGCTTTCTGTCCTGTGTGAACTATCATGTGTTTGTTTAAAGTTGACTTCTGTCCAAACCTTTGTCCACAAAGATCACAAACAAATGCTTTCTGTCCTGTGTGAACTATCATGTGTTTGTTTAAAGTTGACTTCTGTCCAAACCTTTGTCCACAAAGATCACAAACAAATGCTTTCTGTCCTGTGTGAACTATCATGTGTGTGTTTAAATTTGACTTCTGTCCAAACCTTTGTCCACAAAGATCACAAACAAATGCTTTCTGTCCTGTGTGAACTATCATGTGTTTGTTTAAAGTTGACTTCTGTCCAAACCTTTGTCCACAAAGATCACAAACAAATGCTTTCTGTCCTGTGTGAACTATCATGTGTTTGTTTAAAGTTGACTTCTGTCCAAACCTTTGTCCACAAAGATCACAAACAAATGCTTTCTGTCCTGTGTGAACTATCATGTGTGTGTTTAAATTTGACTTCTGTCCAAACCTTTGTCCACAAAGATCACAAACAAATGCTTTCTGTCCTGTGTGAACTATCATGTGTTTGTTTAAAGTTGACTTCTGTCCAAACCTTTGTCCACAAAGATCACAAACAAATGCTTTCTGTCCTGTGTGAACTATCATGTGTTTGTTTAAATCTGACTTACATCCAGACCTGTGTCCACAAAGATCACAAGCAAATGCTTTCTGTCCTGTGTGAACTATCATGTGTCTGTTTAGATTACCCTTTCTGTTAAATCTTTTTCCACAGTCTTTACAACTAAATGAGGTCTGTCTTGACTGTCTTTTCTCGACTGAGCCTCCAGTTTTCTTCACTTCAACACATTCCTTGACAACCAAACAACTTGAAGACATCACTGACTGACTTGTCTTGTGAAATTGTTTCCCATGCTCAGTGAAGCTGCAAGATTTGTTGACAGTGTTTACGCCTGACTCAGGAGCTCTGCTCTTCTTCCAGTCTTTGTCACCGTCTTCAGGTTCTGACCCAGAGTCTGATAAGTCTTTTAGCTGAGAGTCAGAGTCATTCACATCATCACCTTCATCATCCTCACTGACTTCAGTCTCTGAAGAGCTGCAATCATCTCCATAAGTATTTAGATCTGGGTTCCTGGTAGTCTCTGCTCCTCCACAGTCCTCTCCACCAGTTGATGCTTTCATCTGGTCAGCTGAACTGCTGGTTGGAAGATCTTCCTCTTTTACTTGGTGCTGATGAAGCTGTAAAAATAGATGTTTCTCTTCATCTTCCTCACTCTTCAAAGGAACAGCAGTGAATGCAAACCCGGGGTCATCAGTCTCTGTTT
This sequence comes from Garcialebias charrua, assembly GCA_038048925.1. Classification (NCBI taxonomy): domain Eukaryota; kingdom Metazoa; phylum Chordata; class Actinopteri; order Cyprinodontiformes; family Rivulidae; genus Garcialebias; species Garcialebias charrua. Next base: position 13,661 of record JBBPBX010080810.1, on the reverse strand, counting down.
TCACACAAAACTGCTCTCCCTCTTGACTGGTCCACAGTTCCTCATCTTCCTCCTTTATGTTGAGGGTCTCTGGATCCTGTTGATCCATCCCAAGCATCTGTACTTCAGGAGCTTCTTTAATCAGAACCATCTGCTGAACATCTGCAGGGACCACAGAAAACGTGAACATCAGGCACAATTATAACTTTAAATTCACACATACAGCGATGCTTGAAAGTTTGTGAAGCCTTTAAAACTTTATAAATTTCTGCATAAAAATGACCTAAAACATAATCAGATTTTCACACAAGTCCTAAAAGTAGATAAAGAGAACCCAGTTAAACAAATGAGACAAAATAGTATACTTGGTCTCAAAAAGCTAAGTCTGGTCCTCTGGACATTCAAAAAACAAAACAAAACAAAAAAATTGTAGAAACGTTTCGTCTTTCGTCCGAAAGACTTCCTCAGTCTGAGAATCTGTATTCAGCTCAGTCTTATAAATAGCACCCTCTCACAGTGGATCAACCAGTTGGCTGATGACAGCCTGAAACCAGCTGCTCACATGATCAAGGAGGACCATCAGCCTAACGATGGATCGTTAGCACCCTGATGGTTGTTTGCTATTCACAGAGGGCTGAGTGATACTAGCAATAACAGCATTGTAAGTGGGGGACAGTTGAACCCGGAGGCCTCCACCTCTGTTTAATGATGGACGGTTTCTTTTCACAAAGATGGCCTCCTTTACTCCTCTCTCAAACCATCGTTCCTCTCTATCAAGGATGTGAACATCTTCATCCCTGAAAGAGTGACCGCTGGCCTGGAGATGAGTGTAGACCGCAGAGTCCTGACCTGATGATGTTGATCTTCTGTGCTGGGCCATCCTTTTGGCCAGTGGCTGTTTAGTTTCCCCGATATAAGACTGATCACAGCCCTCCTGACACTGAACAGCATACACAATATTACTCTGTTTGTGCCGGGGGACTGGATCTTTGGGATGAACCAGTCTTTGCCGTAATGTATTTTGGGGTTTAAAAGCCACTGGGACGTTGTGTTTAGAAAATAAACGTCTCAATGTCTCTGAAACTCCCGCAACATACGGAATGACCACTGGTCTGGGTCTGGGTTCCTTCTTTTCACCTGATGGCTGGCTGGAGTCCTGTTTGGGTTTCTTCTCTGCTTTCAGGAAGGCCCAGTTAGGATATCCACATTTCTCTAGAGCCTGTTTTGTGTGTGATTTCTCCTTCTGTCTGGCTCCTGAGTTAGTGGGGACGCTGTCTGCTCTGTGGTACAGAGTCCTGATGACTCCTAACTTGTGCTCCAGAGGGTGATGGGAGTCAAACTGTAAATACTGGTCTGTGTGGGTGGGTTTGCGGTACACCTCAGTTTGCAAATTTCCTCTATCAGAAACTGAGACCTCACAGTCCAAGAAAGCCAACCTGCCATTTTTTACATCTTCTCGTGTGAACTTGATATATTTATCCACAGAGTTGATGTGATCAGTGAAATGTTGGACTTCCTGAGATTTAATTTTAACCCAGGTGTCGTCAACATCAAAGGTGGGCGCCAGACCGCCAGGGAGCGCTAAAGCGCTAATCCGCTTACAGCGGACCTAAACAATTTGTCAGCGTTACAGCGGATTGACTAACTTTTATAATTCATAAGCGGATTTGTGCTATTTTTATTTAAAATGCAGTACCGCTATTAACTAATTATCTATCAGTAAAAACGAAAAAACTTATTTACGGGCTCTTAAAGGTTCAGTCTGCAGTTTCTGTAGAACTGCAGCACTTAGAAATATTTTCAACAGGCAAAGCATTCTGATCCCTCCCCCTCAAAGCCATATATGGCTCTGCTCTCCCATGGTCTGCTGAAATTCAAATTCAAGCTCTGTTTTTATTGGCTGATTCAAATTCAAGCTCTGTTTTTATTGGCTGGTTACAAACTCTGTTTTTATTGGCTGGAAAATGGCGTGTCACCTTTTCTTTTTAGAAATGCTTATTTACCACCTGGAGAAGCAAGGGGACAATTTTTTTTTTTTTTCAGAGATTACCTGGCTAACATCAGTCTGTCAGGAGGTAGTGACAGAGTGAAGAAATATGTTTATAAAAAAAGCTACATACTAAAGCTTTAAACTGCTAACAGACCATATCCTGTCAGCGCCGGATGTAGTCCGTGAGCAGTCGTCCGGTTGGTTGATTTAAGAGCGGGGCCTGCCCTAAGGAGCCCTATTGGCTATTACCTGTCATGTGACAAGACATGATTGGTCAAGTTAGCAGCCACTCCAGTTAGCGGCCAGTGTGTTTCTCTGCAGCCTTATTGCTTGTTTCGAAGAGTGAGTCAGACGAAGAGTTTTAACATGGAGGGTGAACAACTTATTATGGATGTTTCTCAGCGGCCTGTGGATGAACCACGTGCGGAAAAAGGATCTTCATCGGCTGTGGCTGAGGAAGTCACCGAAGAGAGCGTAGAGTCTCACCCGTGGGGTCAGTGTACCTTTCGTTCAATTGTTTTTTAATTGAGAATCAAAAAATGAAGAAACGACTTGTCATTTTATTATTCATTTTTAAGTGTGATTCAACAAATACAATACATCATGGTTTTCTATATTTTTTACTTTAACCTCACATCAAAAATCAAACTTTGGAAAACTGTCCTACGGAATTATTTGATTTTTGTTTTCTATCAAATGTGTCAAACTAGTACAGCTGTTTTACAGATACACAACAATAGTCCAAATGGATTTTCTAAAGTCAGTGAGTGGCTCTGACTGTCTGGTTTGTCTGTGTTTATTACCTGTAAACTTCCTCAAAGATCATCAGTTTTTTTTTTTTTATTGGTATGGTGGCATTTGAAACAGTTTTGTTGCTGTACCCATCCACAGCCAAAACATGGGTCACACCGAACATGCCAAGCTTCTCATTCTGATCCAGGTGTAGTTTATGACCCATACAACTCAGTATGATAAGGGGCAGGATTTAGATTCTGAGCACCCTTAATAAAGAAAAAATATCAAAGTCAAAGTCAAGTCAAAGTCAACTTTATTGTCAGATCTGCAATATGTACTGTACAGGACATACACAGGACCGAAATTGCGTTTCTCTCAGTCCCTCGGTGCAACAGTAAACATCTAAACATTGAAACACTGAAACATATAGAGTCAGAGAGTCAGAGTCAGAGAGTCTTTATTGTCATTTGCACCGCATGTGGTACATGTGATGAAAACGAGATTATGTACACGAGGTCCCAGTTACATCCAACAACAATGAAAGAGAAAAACAGTAATAACATCTAGAATTAACTAAGAAAAACATCAACTAGTAATACACTAAGCCTAATATAGTGGGAATAAACAGCAGCACGAACATGAGTTTGTATGAGCAGATGGTCACAGATGAACACAGCAACAAGAAAACAGATCAGCATCAGCACAATGTGATATTTTGCAGTGTTTATTTTTTATTTTATTTTTATTTATTCATGAGTCTAACAGCCTCAGGGTAGAAGCTGTTCCTCAGTCTAGTGGTTCTACATTTGATGCTCCTCAACCTCCGTCCTGAGGGGAGTGGGGCAAAGAGTGAGTGTGCTGGGTGAGTGAGGTCTTTCATGATGCAGGTGGCTCTTTTCCTGCATCTGGAGGTGTAAATGTCTGTGATGGTGGGGAGACTGACTCCAACAGACTTCTGTGCAGCCTTCACCACTCTCTGCAGAGCTTTCCTCTCTTCAACTGTGCAGCCTCCATGCCACACGTTGATGCTGGAGCACAGGATGCTCTCCACTGCACACCTGTAGAAGGAGGTGAGGACTGGGCTGCTCAGACCAGCTCGTCTCAGCCGTCTGAGGAAGTAGAGTCTCTGATGACCTTTCTTGATCAGGCTGGTGGTGTTGTTGCTCCAGCTGAGGTTATCATTCATGTGTACACCCAAGTATTTGTAGCTGGAGACCACTTCCACTGCAGACCCACCTATTTTCAGTGGGGCATGGTTGTGTTTGTTCCTTCTGAAGTCCACAATCATCTCCTTTGTCTTCTTCACATTCATGTGAAGATTGTTCTCTATATAATAATAGACATAAGCATAAAATAGTAAAACTAACACTGTCCTGAGTTTTTGCATAGTGGTATAAGAGTATGAAAATTTACACCAACTCTAAAACTAAAACATTAAACATTTAATGAACATAATACTGTCCTGAGTTTTTGCATACTAGTATAAAAAAAGAGTATAAAAAGTATAACTAAAATAAACTAAAGGTTTCTAGCATTGACATTTGCAAAGTGGCAAAGCAGCGTATGAGTTAATGTACACAGTATATGTATGAGGTAGTAGTTGATGTTGTTATAGAGGCAAAAAGTGGCATATGCAGTAAGGCACATTGGGCATCCCTAAATAAGACCGTTCAGAGCACACTGTATATGTATCAGCAGTGGTGTAGATATTAGAGTAGTGTAAATGTAAACAGTAGTAATTACATGTAAGCAGTAGTAATAAAAGTAAACAGTATTAATAAATGTAAACAGAGAATGTAAACAGTATTATGATTATAGGCAGTGATGTAATACAAACATTAGTGCAAGTATGAGAAGTAGTGCAACTGTATGAGCAATATATATTGATTATTCCTTTTTTAAACGTTTTTTATTTTATTTTTATTAATCCTAACCTGTGAGGACTAAGGACGATATGGTGGTGCAAAAATCTATTAATTTAATCATTTTTTGAAAATAAATCTTTCAAAAATATACGAGTGATGGGAGGCCTACATTTCCCTGCGCTGCACAGGAAGTGTCTGTTTCCAGCTCAAAGAACTGCTACTTCCTGTTGCAGTGAAAAAGATGTCGGTTTAAAAAAGTCTTCTCGTTGTAAAAAGTCTTCTTGTTGTAAAAATTCTTCTTGTTGCAGACAATAAAATATCCGTGTTTTTAATTCATGTAGAGCACGAGCTGCTGCGCTAATAATCGTGATATAAACACAGGCGTTGTGTTGGACAGCCCTGGCAGACAATAATATTTCCGCCTGCGTAAATCTGTGTCATTGTGACTACCGGTAGTCAAAAGTATAATTCAAGATATCTTGTACGTAATTATGACTAGTCAAAAGTATAATTAAAGATATCTTCAATGTAATTATGACTAGTCAAAATGTGAATTCTAGATATCTTAAATAGAAACGCCGTCCACATGATAAAATATTTAAGATATCTTGAATTCATTTAAAGATATCTTAAAAGGAATTTTGACTAGTCATAAGTACAGTTCTAGATATCTGAAATTGATTTATGACTAGTCATATTAGTTATTTAAAATATCTTGAATTTGTAAGGGGTTAAAGGGGGGGTCAGTTTAATACTGACCTCCTTTTTACCTTAATTAATTTACTTATTCAGATTGAATAGTAAATTCACGGATTCTCTTCTTTTTCAGTTTACCCAATATTTCTGTGATCTTTATGATGGATAAATAAACAGAGCCATTAAGTGACAATGGACACGTTAACTTAGTTTGATATGTCAAAGAGACACTATCATTTATTTAAAATAAATCAACTAAATTAACACCATTACACTTGATTGACATGATTTCACTTTCTTTCAATTCAAATACGTCAGCACACTTGATTTAACACAACAGACATAAATACTAGATGTTACACATATTTAGTCTGAGGGGCATTTCAGCTTAAAATATAGTTTCCAGCTTAGGTTGAGAGGGAAAAGAAATAGGAGGAAAGATTTAAGAAGAACATTATCCTGAGCATGAGACCAGAGTGACACTTCTCATCCGACTTCTGCTAAAATCCAAGTACGTTTTGTAAACAGCCCTTTACCTTTTGACGACAGCCCGGTAAGAGGGAAGACACCAGCCTTCAGATGCACAGAGTCCTTTAGTCCCAGCACGTCCAAAACTGGTTTTAGTTTACGTTTCAACGTCTCCTGGCTTCCGCGTTGGTCATCAGAGAATATGTCAGCTTCAGGCCTCTGACTTCAAGATAAACTTATTCCAGGAGGGAATAAACAAAGTTTTTGAGCTCGGCTTGTTCGAAGTAGACTCATAACAGCCTGTTATCAGTCCTTAGCTGAAGACGCCGGTCGTTAGCTCTTGACCACACGTGTCCAGCTCTTGGGAAAGTTCACATCTCTTTGGAAGTTCCCAGCAACTCTGGCGCGTTCTCGCACAGTTAGAACTTAAAGCAGGAACGCAGAGAGGAGTTCACTTGTCTTATCAGAACCCAAGGTTACAGCAGCAGAGGGAAATTGTTTAGGAAAAGACAGAGCAGCTGGAGCCTTGTTCATGAAAAACAACGGATTAAACTGTCTTCTTATTTCTAAACAAAACAGTCGGGTCTCTGTGACCCGCAATTTCACCTTTAACATAGCAGTGAACACAGTTTAACTCTCACAGAATAACACAGCTTAAAAGCACACATCATGAAAATGACAAAAGTTATTCTTTTGATCACATTAGAATAAAATCAAAGATAGAAATAGTCTCTTTTGGTGACTATATTTATCAGATTATAGCTAAATGAATGATTTTGTAGTAAATGTCTTGCTTTACTGAGTGGTCAGTAAAGGTCATCACTGGACAGTTCAAAAACCTTAATTTGACCCTGGGTAGGTCCACTACAAATTACATTTTGACTAGTCATAAATCAATTTCAGATATCTAAAAATACATTTAAGATATCTTAAATGATGACGTAATTTAAGATATCTTTAATTGTAATTATGACTTGTCAGAACTAAGTTCGAGATATCTTGAAAGCAAATTATGACTAGTCAAAATTAACTTTGAGATATCTAGAATTGTACTTATGACTAGTCAAAATTCATTTCAAGATATCTTAAATTGAAGCCTCTATTCAACTCAATGGTAAATCTGACGTCATTTTGACTAGTCAGAATGTAATTAGAGATATCTTAAATACGAATTTTGACTAGTTAAAATGTAATTCAAGATATCTTAAATAGCTATTATGACTAGTCATAATTCAATTTCAGATATCTGGAATGTAAGTGCCATGAATCCGATTTAATGTTAAAAGGGCTTGCCATACACTTTATGAATCGGGGTCAGTCTAATGAGTCACTAAAGTAACCCGGATCACTTCATGGATCTGGGTCAGTCTAATGAGTCACTAAAGTAACCCGGTTCACTTTAGCCGTTTTCGCATTGCATGGCGGTCCGTGTACATTCAGGCAGTTCGTTTTTTCATTTGAAACAAAAAATGAAAAAAATGAAAAAAAAACCACTTGTTTTTTCGTTTTTCGTTTATTGAACCAAAACAAAAAAATGGATTACAAACCGTTATCCGATTTCCGATTTTGTGCACAAAACGAAAATGGAAAAAACGGATAACGACGGGTCAGTTTCGATTTTGTAATTTCTTTTATTGACAGCGGATATGACCCGGAAGTTCTCTCTGCCCCGCAAATGTGACGTGTCCGCTAGGTGGTCACGTGGTTCATGCAGCTCTCACAGCTCGACGCAGTCAGTTTGAGCAGCTACTGGCGCAACAGAACCCAAAATGCGACTTTTCTTACTTTGTCCAACATCTTTCAGTAATTATTGAGCAGTAACAAACTGATTACTTAACTGATTATTGGTTATTTCACTGACTATGCGTTTTTTTAAAGTCTTTTTAGACGTGGCAGATGCTTTTATCATTACAGTGAAAGAAAACTGTAAACACATTTGTTTGGAGAAAAAAATGTCTATGCAATACAATGATCAATATAGCCATTTCAACAGTGTTTTATAATGTTACACATGTAAAAAAAAACAAGAAAATAGAGTAACACTTATTATAAAGCTATTTCTGATGTTCTGTGCATGAGAATGATCTACCTTGTCCTCCATGCCATCAGTATCTGCTCCAGCTTACCTTAGATCTGGGATGAAGTCTTCATTTCTGCACATTATATAATTGTTCTATTTGTATTTTTTATAGCAACCAAGTACTGTACCTGGATAACAGAGTTGATTGTGCTTGTAGCCTGACTACTACTGTAAAATTGTAATTCACTGATTAAAATGTTAATTTAAATGAAACAGTTTCTAGTTATAATCATAACAGATGACAAAATAAGTGTTAATTGTGCAAAAATAAATTACAAAACAATTATAAAATATGTAAAACAAGCTTTAATGAAGTACATTTACTACTATTGTTTATTAATTACATCATCTCAAGTCAGCAGGAGCAACATCACCATCATCACAACAACACAGACTGAGTGATGTAAGTTTAATCTGCACAAACATTTTCAATCAGGGCTCAAAATATTTATACTATTTATTAATTACATACAGGAAGCACAACAAGATGGAAGCAAGTGGTGTCTTACCATTTCAGTGGCAATTCTACCAATGGGGCAAATTATAAGCCAATCATTCTAGAAATCATTGAAAGAGCAGCTTCCATAGGCCTTCTCGTGCTAAACATAACTACTGACATGGGCAGTGCTAACAGAGCGATGTGGTGGGCATTTGGAGTGGGCCACAACAAAACATCTGTCCAACCCCAGCAAGACGAGATAAAAGGCTTTACTTCATGCCAGATGCCCCACATCTGGTAAAGAATTTGAAGAGTGCCCTGGTTCGTGGACAGACTTTTATAATTCCACCAGACGTTGTGCTAAATGAGGGACTTCAACACAATGAAGTTTCACTGGGTCCGTTGAAAGATTTGGTTGATTTTCAGGCAGAAATGCCTTTCAAAATTGCACCAAATCTCACAAAAAACTCTTAAGCCAAGTCATTTTAAGAAAATGAAGGTGGAGCCTGCAATGCATGTTTTCAGCAAGTCAGCAAGTGCAGGTCTGAAATATATGGTGGAGCAGGAGCAGCGACGTCCCTCCAACCTAACAACAGCCTGGTTTCTGGAGCAGGTGAACCACTGGTTTGATCTGATGTCCTCTCACCACCCGTGTCTTCTGGCAGAGTTCCTGGACATTAAGGAGACATTTCACAGTCCTGGCATAACCCAGACAGCATTTACATTTGGGCTGGATCCGTTTACAAGTCGCCAGATCCGCATAACAGTCAGATGCGGTTTACACCTCTGAGCCAACTCCTTACCGGGCTCGTTTACAAGTCGCCAGATCCGCATAACAGTCAGAGACGGCGTGGTGTTGTGTGCCAGTTCCACCCCGATTCTGAGATAATGAGCTGCAGCTGGGTGTGGTTCTGATCCGGTTTTTGCCTGCAGACCGAATGCGCCAGCCTCAGAGGTTTACAAACTGACATCTGGCTCTGATCTGGTCCCAGACTGCAAGCCAACTGCGCCTTCCTTATTTTTGAAAGCAACAGACGCAGCAGTGCCGGAGTCAACTTTTGAAGATTACGTCGCACCAACAGGAAAAGGAACGAGCACAACTTCCGTATTTACAGAATAAAATCACCACGGGCGGACTAATCCTAGCTCTATACGGATTTATTTGTACAAAAAAGCTGTAAAACTATCATTTATGACTATTCTATGACTAAACTATTATATTTAAGACTATGACTACACCTAATAACGCAATACAAGAAATAAATAAATAAAAAGTATTTTATTCTGAAATGTAAACATCACTTCCTGTTGCTCAAACCATGTCCTGTCGCTTATTTACGAGAGAAGATCAAGGCAGCCTTTCCTGTTGTTCTCCTTCTTCCACCGAATGAATTGTTTTGTTCTGACTTCATTATTTATCACTTGATTTATCGCGCAATCTCGCAATTCCCGCGCATGCGTCTTGGAGCGGCGCATCCATGCGGACCTGACGGCAGTGGACTTTCGCATGCTTGTGGTAAGTGTATTTAAATGTATTATGAAATAAACCTCAAACAGAACGGAATTATAGGGCTTTATCTTTGCAGTGTACTCTACGAAAAAGGCAAACAGTTGGTTTTAATCATTATCTTTAGTAAGGCGGGTTAACATCGACTTTCCCCACTTATGCTAACCCCGGCGCTAACATTAGTTTCTGACAACAATGTATTAAAATGTAATATGAAAGAAACTTCAAACTGAGTAAAACGGAATTGTAGGGCTTTATCTTTGCAGTGTAGTGTTGCATGACTTGATAGTTTCCCCCGCGCCGTCGATTTGTGAGTTTCTTTCTTTTAGCAGTTAGCGATTAGCTATTAGCATTTCACAGTTAGCATTAGTAGTAGGCCCTAAACTAAAACAAAATAAAGTAAGTAATCATTAACATATTACCAGCCATTTTTCTGCGGGACTTACAATAGGGGCCATAGCAACTTTTTTATTTTTTATTTATTTTTTTGCAAAATTTTATGCCTGTACTCTGTAGTGGAAAACAAAAGCTAATCGGTCCATTCAACTTGAATGTAAAAACAAGTAGCTGATTGCTCGAACCAACTACGGCATGTATACATCTGTTGGTTTGATAAAAAAAAAAACTATTCATCACACAGTAATAGTTCACTTTATGCTAAACTGTTAGTTTTGTTCTTCCTCTTATGTTTGTAATTGCTAGTGCTTTTCAAACAAAGTATCTAGTTAAATTGTTTTGATAATCTAATGAGAAAAAAGGTATGTATTTGTAATTTTGTAATGTTTTTCCATTACAATGTTTGTTTTTATATGTTAAACTGAAATAAAGCTTTTTATGCAATAATAGAGAACTATAATAGATTTCACTGTTGTATCAAATCCAGGATGCAATTTTAAGTGCTGACTATGTGCTTAATTTACAGGTTACTTATAATAAGTAAAGCCAATCAATCACAGATACACGTACTTGTACTTAACCAAAAACATTAAATGTACTTTTTTTTTTTTTTTAAAGATCTCCCACATGTCCCTGTCACAACTTTTTCACACGGACTTGTCAGGTAACATCTGTATATTTTTGCATTTACATACTGTATGCACACACATTTTTCAGTATTTTATTGGTTTTCCCCTTTCATTTTTCTGTCAATTTACCAGTTTGTCTTGAAAATAAAGACCAAGAGCTGCTGGATCCAGGTGTACATAAAGAAGAAGTGAGACCACTCTCTAAACAGGTAAATGTTAATCAGTTTAGATAAAGCCAATCAATCACTGATGCAGCATGTACTTTGTGTATTTTGAGAATCACAGGTTTACACTATATATCCATCCTAATACACATTGCTGCTTTTATCATTTACTTTGTCATGAAATGAAGACCCTCTTTATCCTGTTTCATTTACTGTGAGGAAACAAACTAACATATAAATGTGTGTGTGTGTTCATAATTCTTTTAACCTTCATTATTATTTGCAAATATAAATGAAATATTCTTCTTTTCCAGTAATGCGGGACACAATTTGAAGTGCTGGCCATGCGCTTGATTTGCATGTTACTTTTAGGTAAGTGAAGTTGATTAGTCAGATGTCACAACATGTACTTGTACCTAACCTAAAAGAATAAAGTGCATATATATGTGTGTGTGTGTGTGTTTTTTTTTTCTTTCAGTATTTAATTGGTTTGTTCCTTGGACGTTTCTGTCAATTTACCAACTTGTCTTGGAGAAAAAAGACCCAAGAGCTGCTGGATCCAGTTGTACATAAAGACATATCCCTGAGCCACTCCCTGAACAGGTAAGTGTTGACTAGATCAGGTAAAGTCAATCAATCATATATGCTAAAAAATGTATTTGTACTTTAAGAGTAAATGTACTTTTGTTTTAAAGGTCTCCCACCTACCTGCTCCAACATTTTCCTCTGGACCTGTTGTCAGGTATAATCTGTAAATTTTAACATTTAAATACTGTATACACACACATTTCAGTACTACATTGTCTTTTTTTTCCCCTTGGCTAGTCTGGGAGAAAAATACCTAAAGCTTCTGGATCCAGTTGTACACAAAGAAGTACCTGTGAGGCCAACCCTGTAATGGGTAAGTGCTGACTACTTTAGTTTTTTTTTCTTCATTGTTTGGTATGTTCATTGTTATGGAAGATCAAAACTGACATAATTAGAAGTAAAAGCATGTACTGTATATGGACTGATAAATTAATAAATACACAAAAAATGCACCAATTAAATTACAAAGGAGAAATTTACTTCATGTTATATAATTTCATCCATCCATCCATCCATTTTCTTCCGCTTATCCGGGGTCGGGTCGCGGGGGTAGCAGCCTAAGTAGGGAGGCCCAGACTTCCCTCTCCCCAGCCACTTGGAGCAGCTCCTCTGGGGGAATCCCAAGGCGTTCCCAGGCCAGCCGAGAAACATAGTCCCTCCAGCGTGTCCTGGGTCTTCCTCTGGGTCTCCTCCCGGTGGGACATGCCCGGAACACCTCACCAGGGAGGCGTCCGCTTGTATCCGAGATCTCGTTCTTTCGGTCATAACCCAAAGCTCATGACCATAGATGAGGGTGGGAACGTAGATCGATCGGTAAATTGAGAGCTTTGCCTTTTGACTCAGCTCTCTCTTCACCACGACAGACCGGTACAGCGCCCGCTTCACTGCGGACGCTGCACCTATCCGTCTATCGATCTCACGCTCCAGTTTTCCCTCATTCGTGAACAAGATCCCGAGATACTTAAACTCCTCCACTTGGGGCACACCTTGGCTGCGCCTAGAAATTCTGTCCATAAAAGTTATGAACAGAATCGGTGACAAAGGTCAACCTTTTTATTTTCCAGGTTAGTTCCAATAAATTATATATTTCTGCTTATAATTATAATACATTTTACTGTATTTTTAAAATATATATTTTTGTTTTTCTTGTAGATGCATTTGTGCCTTTTAATGTTTATATTCAATTATTGTTTATATTTTTTTCCCACAAGTTTTTCTTTTTTAAATGGGTCTTGCATTTCTATGTCTCCTGTTTTGACTTTACCTTATGCATTTCTGCTTCATGCACAGTAGATCTACACATGGATCCTGCTCCTTCCTGTTTTTTTGACCAATAGAAGTGGAGTAGTGGTGTAAAAACACATGGAAATAAAAAGACTTTTGGGGGAATAAATATAAAATAAATAAATACTTACAATATAAATATTGGGAGGCACAAATGCACATACAAGTAAAAAGGAACACAAAAATATGTTTTTAAAAACAGTAAAATGTAAAATGTAAAGTTTATTGGAACTAAGCAGAAAAAATAAATATGAAGGTAAATTAAATTATAAAACATGAGGTAAAGTTCTCCTTTTTTAATTTAATTGATGCATTTCAAATGTATTTATTGGTCCTTTTATATACAGTATTTTGGCTTTTACTTCTAATTATGTCAGTTGGGGTTCTCCATTAATTGTTACCTGCATGATTTTAATTTATTTTACAATCTCTGATGTCCATATCCTCTGACCTAGGCCTCACTGAATTCTCTAATACTTGACTAAATGTGTTGAGAGCCTCCAGCTGACTACATGCACACGTAAGTTATGACAATTTCTTATGTTTGTTTGTTTTTGTTTTATTATATTGTTTTTTGGTATTGCCTGGTTATAATCTTGTTTTTCTTTGTGCTTTTCTTAGGCTCCTGTCTGACCTCCAAATGCTAATGTTGCTAGCAATGAGGAAACCTCACATCTTCCACAAAGTGCTAAGGTGAATCTACTACTGCCACAGACGGTCCTGCATCTGGAGATTAATCACAGATGACCACTTCATCAAGTTTGCGGACGAAACAGTGGTAGGTCTCATCAGCAACAACGATGAGACGGACTACAGGAACGAGGTGAGCCGCCTGGCCTTG
>JBBPBX010080809.1:0-16087 GCA_038048925.1 Garcialebias charrua | reverse complement strand
CCTTTTTCTGACGAGGGGTGCTCAGGCTCCGTAACAATGAAGTCATGGTTACAGTCAACGTTCTGTTGACTGTCACATTCTGGACTGTCAACGATTCGACTGTCATTACCCTGATTGTCAGCATCCTGGCCACCAATGTCTTGGTGACTGCCAGCAACTGTGGCATTGTTGTTGTTAGAATGTTCAGAGTTACTATCAATGATAGTGCTACACATCACACCGGGTTTGTTCTCATTTTTAGTATTTTCCCACGTGTCGAACATCTGACGTATTTCCTCCTTGACTTCTGGGGACAGAGGGCTACGGCCTTTCCTCCGGGACTTCTGCGATTTTTTGTCTGTCTCGGACTGTTCAGTTTGAGGGGTAGGGGGAGCAGGTCCACGGCGTGGGGGCCCCTTCCGGGCCCAGACTGGCTTCGGGTGTCCCCTCTGGGACCACCCTTGGTTCGGGGGTTCCTGCTGGGACCACCCTTGGTTATATGGGTTACCCTTGTACCCATAATCTTTACTCGTTGGACGCGCACCCCCCTTTTGATCCTTTTGTTCACCCTCCGTGTTTTGCTTGAGCCACCTTGGGTTTTTCCTCAAGCGGACACCCCCACTTTGTGGTTTGTCAGGGTGAAAGGTCTGTTTCTTTTCGCCTGTCGGTGGATAGGGAGCTGGTGCTCGCGTCCCTTCCAGTTCCAGCGATTGGGAGTCGGCTCTCGCACTCGTGAACACCTCTACGGGTGTTCTGCATTCCATGCGGGCCTCGAAAACATTTACGGCGCATTGTTTCATTTCCTTGATGGTCTTGTCTCTGAAATTAGCCATCACTTGAACTGACTCTTTTATATCAGGGTGGAGGTTTTTACCGAAAAGGTATTTAAAACCTACGTCGTCCTCCATGCCCGGTTCATTGCGATTACCAAAGAAAGCCTGGAACATTCTCTGGTAATATGCCTGTGGATGCTCCTTCTTACCTTGCACGACCTTCTCGGCATCAGGGTAGCCACCAGGCCCCATGTTTGGAGTGAACTCTCGTATAAGAGTATCACGCAACAGTTTGTAATCTGTTTTTATGGCGTCCGGTTGGCGAACAATGAAGTTATATACAGGCCAGTCTGCGGTGAGCCTGATCAGCGCAATTTTATCCTCAGCAGTAGCATTTGGAAAATTACCCAGCTGGAAATCAAGAGAGTCTAGGTAGTTCTTTGTATAGATTGAACCCAACGGCCCTGGCTCAAAGCGTTGAATGTATCTAGAAAGCTTCTGGAGTTCAGGTATTGGAATAGAAAGTTTAGCATCATTGCTATTCCCATTTACCTGTGATCCATGTGCAGGTGTTGATGTTGAGGACGCAAGTCCCTGCTCCGACTGGCGGGTCTTAACAGGTACGGTGAGCTGTTCTGCATCACCGCGTGGAGGTGGTGGGGGTGGTGGTGTGATGCCTTGAGAATGCTTTGCCACAACATCCACCCACCTCTCCCTTTCTTTAAAGAGGTTTTCTTTAGTTAAGGTCAGTTCCACCTTACTTTCAGTCAATTCTCTGCGTAAACAATCAACTGCAGTTTGTAGCGCTGTGCACTGTTCACTGAGTTTTCTATTTTCCTCGAATTGAGTGCTCTCTTTTAGTTGTTCTTTTAATTTATCATACTCTATTTTCAACATTGTGCACCGGGTGTGGGCTTCTTCTCTTTTTTCCTTGTTCTCTTGTAGATCTTTAGACATCGATTGTACCTGTTGCTGTAATATTTCATTCTCTCTGATAGACTCGTCATATTTTTGTCCTCTGGACCGAATGTTTTCTTCATATGAATGTGTTTGCAACAGTATTTCATTGTTTAAACGTTCAATCTCTGTATTTGTCGTTTTCTTGTATGACACAAACTCTGAAGTGGTACCTTCGTGTTTAGTTTTCTCATCAGCCAGTTTATTTTTTTCATCAGCCAGTTCATCCTCAAGGTCCCCACTCTTATACAGTTCATGGTCCAGTCTGGTCTTCAACAGAAAGGCCAATTTGACAGTACGGTCGGCGCTGAGCTTTTTTCCACCTTTTTTGATTATGCCTGTTGCTAGACTTTCTAACTCTGTGTCCAGAGTCGGGGTGTCCATTGCTGCTACCTCCTCACCATACTTCACGAGTGTTTTCATTAGCAGTTTTAAGGCATTATCAACACAATCTGTGTCCTCTGACTCAGACTCTGAATCCTCCTGCGCTGGGATTTTCTCCTCAACCGGCGCTGGAGTTTGCTCACCATCAGCATCCTCCAAGGATGAGGATGGAACAACTTCATCTGATTGTTTATCCATATTTGTTTTGAGTCTGTAAAAATCAACAAGCTGGTACATGCAGGTGTTATTCGAAAAAGAAATTCGTTATCAAATTAACCTCACTGTTGTAAACGTACACAGAAAAACGTTAAAAATGCTATTTTTAACCAAAAGTGTACAGTGTATGCCAATGCTGTTTAAAATTTTGAATGTGGAAATGCTCTGCTCTCCATCAACTTTTCTTTTTTATTTAATCTGAAAATTAAATAAAAGATGCTTTTTTGAGTGTTATTTTAAATCTCTTCAGTATTTAAAATGAGCATCAATTGTTCGTCTGTACCTCTGTTTTCAAAAATTCTTTATTTAAAATAAACAGGAGTTTTTGTTTGTGTACAGAACAATTTTAAAGCTGGTAATTTTCACCATAAAAAATGCTGACTTTATGATGTGTTGAGAGAAAACTCATCTATTAACGTCCAGCAGGGGGCAGCGTCGCGTATGTTATCACGAAGCGACTGAGTTTAAATCAGTACATGGAAAGAAAACAACCTATTAGGGTTAGTTTTCAGTAAGAACGTGATAATTGCTCGAACCGCTTTCTTGTCAGAGACAAATTTAACTTGTTAGACAGTTTAGATGGCTTCAAATGAGTTTTTAAGTGTGTGTTCGTGTGTGAACGAGTGAGTGTGACCTGTCACTCAAAGTGCGGTACCTGGAAGTGACGACAAAAATGGGCGGGCCAACGCAGCGTGCGTAGCGCGTCACCAGCTTCTTACGTGAGCGAGGCGGAGCTCGCTACAACATACGTGACGTCAACAAATCAATCACAGCATATGTATTTCATTCTCCAAGCATAAATGGCGAATGTAGTTTCTACCTTCGACCAATGTAGCGCCGGAAATGACGACAAAGTGGGCTGGTCGCAACGGCGTGCGACGTGATTGACAGCTCACAACAGCGAATCAGCGTTCGCCACGAGTGATTGACAGCACACAACAGCGAATCAGCGTTCGCTACAAGAGTGATTGACAGCACACAGTACTCGTTTCATCCAATCACAGCTCATAAACAAACATGTACTTGGACACGTAGCTCTAACGTTAGCTCAGCACAACAGAATACAACTTCATAGACTCTTAAAAACAACTCAAACGCTACAATTTAACTTCCCAAAATGCTGAAACATGCGGCGCACATCTAGACAGGCCAACTTAGTCACGCTCAGTAACCCAGCACTGCAGCTGTTGAACAACACGGACTCTCACGGAGTCACTCAAGGTCGGTTCCGTCCACGTTAAAGGAGCAGAACTCGGGTTTCACGAACCACTAACCGACACGTTCTAACAGTATATGCTGCTTCGACCTTCTTTAAAATGTAAAAATACCACAACAGCAATCTTGTAGATGTTAAATTAGCTTCCAGGCTTCTGACTCGGCGGTCAAACAAAGCTTTGTACAGGAGTCCGCGTGAACTGGACCGAACCAGAACTTCCACAGACTACGGCTGACAAAACTTCACCTGAATGCTTCCAACAGCGCTTGCAGTGTTGAAACGAATAACAATCCCTCAGCCTCAAATGATAAAAACACGCAGAATCTGCCTGCTTTGAACACTTCCAGCCAAAATCATTATCCTCAGAGTTTAAAACTTGGATCCTTTTATGCAAACATGACGTTACAGTTCATGACTGAGACCACAGATTTATCAATAAACTTTTAGAAGCCGATACGAGGCCACCAGATGTAAAGGGGTTAAAGGGGGGGTCAGTTTAATACTGACCTCCTTTTTACCTTAATTTACTTATTCAGATTGAATAGTAATTTCACGGATTCTCTTCTTTTTCAGTTTATTCAATATTTCTGTGATCTTTATGATGGATAAATAAACAGAGCCATTAAGTGACAATGGACACGTTAACTTAGTTTGATATGTCAAAGAGACACTATCATTTATTTAAAATAAATCAACTAAATTAACACCATTACACTTGATTGACATGATTTCACTTTCTTTCAATTCAAATACGTCAGCACACTTAAATTTAACACAACAGACTTAAATATTGGATGTTAACATATTTAGTCTGTGGGCTCTTTTAGCTTAAAAATATAGTTTCCAGCTTAGGTTGAGAGGGAAAAGAAATAGGAGGAAAGAATTAAGAAGAACATTATCCTGAGCATGAGACCAGAGTGACACTTCCCATCAGACTTCTGCTAAAATCCAGGTACGTTTTGTAAACAGCTCCTTTACCTTTTGACGACAGCCCGGTAAGAGGGAAGACACCAGCCTTCAGATGCACAGAGTCCTTTAGTCTCAGCACGTCCAAAACTGGTTTTAGTTTACGTTTCAACGTCTCCTGGCTTCCGCGTTGGTCATCAGAGAATATGTCAGCTTCAGGCCTCTGACTTCAAGATAAACTTATTCCAGGAGGGAATAAACAAAGTTTTTGAGCTCGGCTTGTTCGAAGTAGACTCATAACAGCCTGTTATCAGTCCTTAGCTGAAGACGCCGGTCGTTAGCTCTTGACCACACGTGTCCAGCTCTTGGGAAAGTTCACATCTCTTTGGAAGTTCCCAGCAACTCACTGAAGCGTTTCAGCACAGCTTAGACTAGTACTTAAGGAAGGACCAGTCGAGGAGTTCATTTGTCTTATCAAACCCAAGGTTAACAAGCAGCAGCAGAGGGAGATTTGTTTAGGAACAGACAGAGAAAGCTGGAGCCTTGTTCAATGAAAAACAACTGATTAAACTGTCTTCTTATTTCTAAACAGAACAGTCGGGTCTCTGTGACCCGATATTTCCCTTTAACACAGCAGTGGACACAGTTTAACTCTCACAGAATAACACAGCTTAAAAAGCACACATCATGAAAATGACAAAAGTTATTCTTTTGATCACATTAGAATAAAATCAAAGATAGAAATAGTCTCTTTTGGTGACTATATTTATCAGATTATAGCTAAATGAATGATTATGTAGTAAATGTCTTGCTTTACTGAGTGGTCAGTAAAGGTCATCACTGGACAGTTCAAAAGTACACAGGTGTCTTAAAAGTGGACAAGGTCATGTCCACTACACACCTCTTATCTGGACAATGGCTGAGAGGGGGGGTCTGAACTATGCTACAACCTTCCCTTAAAATTCAATGTCTTCACCAGCCTATATGTATCATGTCTATTTATGTGCTATGCTGTGGTAGGTTTTTTGATGCCTCAAACCGTACCCTGTCTACAACATGGTGTGAGAGATCTTTTTTATACCATCTCTCCTCATGTTTTTTCCCTTTTCTCATCTAAGCAAAAATATTATTCTGAATAAGAATAAGAGGGCCGTGCTTTTTTATAGTAGCAGCTTTGTGCACTCCGTCCATTTTTCGGACGACTGTATGTACATGTTCTCATTATATCTTGGTGCAATGATAATAAAGCTTATTCTGATTCTGATTCTTCTGATTCTGAGATAGAGCACATACTTTTCTAAGTAAATTAAGACAGTTCTTACTCATAAACGGAATTACAGTATACTAGTACGTTTTCCTTAATCTAGCATATTCAAAGGCAATCCGTGTGACCCGAAAGCATTCCTTTTAGCGCATGCGCAAGTGAGTTACATTACAGATTGGTTCTGTAACAGACCAGAGATCAGAGTGTCTTTGTTTCCATAACATCCAGGAGAAATTGGTCCAAGGATAGAAACCAGATTATGATTCCAACAATGGTTTTTGTCAGGCTGAGCTCTTAATTTCCACGTCAGCCTTAAAAATCTCGCTTGTACACCTCATGGCGGTTCCAAACAGCCAAACTGTGATATCTTACACCAAGTTAAGCTTACAACTACTCCAAGATCTATTCCTTCCCACTGTTCATGAACATTGACAAAGTGCCACAGTCCTGATGGGTCTTCGCCGAAGACCCATCAGGACAAAATATCTGTGGACCCGAAGACTCTTCGGGTCCACAGATATTTTGTATACAATCTGATTGTGACACACACATTCCAGGCAACTAAAGCAGCTTCTGACATTTTCAAATTTGTCAGTAATCCAGTTTCTTACCAGCTCAAAACAGCAGAATCCAGTAATCATAAATCCAATGTTTCCAACGAGGTAAGAGGGCTCCCCTTCACCTTGTTTCTTGAGAACATGTTGATCATTTGCATTGAGAAACCAGCCGAAATCCAAATCCATTGTTTACAATTCAGAAGGTATGCTAAAATGCGGCTCTTAAAAAGGTTCACAAGACAATGAGCAAGCAGGGGATGGAGCAGATGAGGAAGTGTCCACTTTCACCGAGGGCAAGGAAGAAAGTAGCCTTTAACGAGTTAGGGTGCATTCACACCAGTCCTGTTTAATCCGCTTTAATCAAACTCTAGTCCATTTACCAAAAAAGTCAGGTTCGTTTGTGGAGGTGTGAATGCGCAATCAAACTCAATACGGACCAAAAAAGCGAACTCTGGTCCACTGAAATACCTAGGTCTCAGTCCGGTTGAAGTGAACTCTGGAGTGGTTCGAATGCATTGTGAATGCAATCAGACCAGAGATTGCTCCAAAAGCAAGAAGTGGATTTTAGCACAGGACAAACAAACGTGCATTTCTCTTACCTCATGCAATGCCGTCAGCCTCCTTGTGTGAAAAACAACATTCTCCATGGTCTTCTGCCTCATCTTCCGCACATGCTGAGTCCATTGTTGAAAAATGACAAAACAGAAATCACAAATCCGCTAAAATTTGACGCTACTCCATTTTTGTTTTTATTTCCAGAAGAAGAAGAAGTGTCTTCTGTAGTAATATAGGAAGGGGTCAGTTTACTGACTTACCTATATTTTAGATGTAAATTGGCAGGGTTTAGACTGACACAAAAATACATCATTAATTAAACAAGTTCTCTCTTTTTCAGTTCAATATCAATAATTCTATACCTTGGAGGTGATAATGTAAATACATGAAATGTTAACTTATGTTGATACAGCAGGACTAGACCATTTATTTAACAGAATCATAAATTTACATCTCAACATATGTACATGATTGGTTGATCATTTTTCCTATAATTAACTTCAGCATGAGTACACACGTCCGTAACTTCATAGGAACAACAGAACACAAGTTATGGGTGTTAATAACTTATATCTCTGCTGGCACAATAACTTAAAGTTTAGTTACTTAAAGTAAGAAAGTTTCAGTGAAGAGGAAATGGAGGATGAGGAGAGGTATTATCTTGACGTGTTTTAACCAGAAACATGGTAGCTCTCCGGCCGATCTCAGCTACACGTTGGTACCCTTGGCAAAGCATTTCGACGACTTGTTACCTCATGAAAATGGTCAATCTCCCACGGTCCAGTTGGTCAGTTCGTTTACCGTTCTTCAGCGTCTCCTGACGTGTGCCAAGACTCGGACCATAGTAACGGCAGCTCCAGGTGTTGTTTCCAAGATAAGACGTTCCTTAAAGGAATGTCAATAAAGTGAAGCTTTTCACAGCTTGAAATAGATTTATAACAGGCATGTTGTAAATATTTTAACTGAATGACGTGTTCTTAGCGTGTGACTGGCGTTCATTCAGCTCTTTGGGGATCCTCATGGCTTGAGGTCCTCCACAGACTCGGTCAGTTCTAGCAACAGCTTAGAACTTTAAGAAAGTATCTGAGATCAGATGACTTGTTCTTCCCCGATTGGTCCAAACAAACCAGTGGATGAAGGTCACTCGGATAGGAGAAGATCAGTTTTTTAGAACAGAGAAGTTGTTTAGAATGAAGAAAGAGAAACAGATTAGCCTGTAGCCAGCTTCATAAAACAACTGATTAAAACTGTGTTCTAACTTCTAACAAAACTGAGGAGTTCAGTCTGACATATTAATTCACTTTCACCATTTGATTCATCATATGAATAAGTGACCATCATTTTGAAATAACATTGGATTTCCAACTTGAATTAAACAGTTTTAATTAAACAGTCTTTAACCATCAAACATTGAATTCAATAATGCTTACTTAACACAATGTTATTCATTAACACAAAATAGAGGAATAAGAGAGTCTCTTATGACTTATTGTGTTTTGATTCAAAATATTGTAATAAAATAGTGTCCACTTGTCTCTTTGAGAGCACTGCTCCTGAGTTTCAGAGAGATGTAAAAAGGTGCAAACCCAGGTCAGAGATGAGGGGTCTATCTCACTACAGTCCCCTCTTTTGGAAGTCATCACCTGTCCATGGGGATGAGTTCCAACATGAAAGGATACCACCGGATGTCTCTGATCTTGATGTAATCCAGCAAGTGGAAAAATCAAAAATTATAATCCCATAATGTTTTGGGAAATTCCATACTGTTTGTAGGTAATCCCATAGCGGAAAGCTTTTAATCCTTTGGAAAACAAAGTTATAATCCCTAGCGGTAATTCCATATCGATTAGAGTTGCTGATTTGATCAGCAACAATTGTTTCAATCAGCATGTAGATGGGATCCCTCGATTGACGCAGAGGAGGCGACCCTTGGATGAAGGTCGAAGACCAACGTTGAAGTAGCAGGTCCCCACATCGAAGGT
This sequence comes from Garcialebias charrua, assembly GCA_038048925.1. Classification (NCBI taxonomy): domain Eukaryota; kingdom Metazoa; phylum Chordata; class Actinopteri; order Cyprinodontiformes; family Rivulidae; genus Garcialebias; species Garcialebias charrua. The sequence continues at coordinate 7,298 of JBBPBX010080809.1, read as the reverse complement.
TGAAGGCTGGTTGGTTTCCAGTCTGTGTCACTCTGGTTCTATGTGTCATGCAATTGTGTGTTTTTTTGGTGGGCTTGTGATTGTGATTTTACATTAGCCTTACCTATATGCACCTTCTACTTCCGGCTCTCAACAAGGCAAGTCGCATATCTTTTTGCTCCTTCCTTCCCTAAGTTTTTCCTCCTCCCGGCTTGCTTTTTGTCTCGTCTGACACTTCAGCGCTCACTCGAACCAATTTGCGATGGAATTAGTAAATTGGGCTGTTTCTTCAATAGATAAGATTTTTTCCACGAAGCGGACCGTGCCAGGAGAAGCTGTCTGCCCCTCTGACACACACGCGGCTGGATACATGATGGACTCGTGGGGACAGTGGCAGCCTATGTGTCTGACCGTCTTGACTGTCGAAGACGTGGAAGATTTGTGGATTATTGGACTATTAGTAGCAGCTGCTCTGTTTTTTGGCATCGGCGGAGCTGTCTGCTACCTGAAGCTGAGGAGAGCTTCGGCGGCTATCAGCGCGCTGGCGAAACTCCCTGATCAGCATGATTCTCTGATCCGGGCCGTGAGCAACTCATCCCAGCTGTTGTATGAGCTCAATCGCACGTTGGGTGCGTCGGTGGACTACCGCGGACCTGGGCGCTTTGGAACTCGTTTACAGCCGCCCGGGCCCCAACAGGGCATGGATGGGGGTTCATAGAACGGAACCTCATATGATTTGGAATTTTGGCCCTGAAACAGCGTCTGGACTTGGAAGGCTGCAGTGAGAAAGTACACTGTGGTCTGGATTGGAATAAACAAAAAGACTATCTAATCTGGTTTCTGCACACGTCCTTGAAAAGAGGCCTGTTTGGAAATTATTCTCCTGGAGCGGAGAGCTGAAGTGCCCTGCTGACCTCCCCCCCATCCCTCCCCCAGAGATCTCTGTGCGTGCCTCGGATAACGCCCAGCTGAATAACTGCTGAACTGTGTTCTCTGAAGTTACTCACAGACTCCATATCTCCTTGCATGTCGTCAAAACTGCAACAATGTCTCGTGTGATTGTGCTTATGCTGATAGAGTTTTTGGGACTTTATCATGGAGTGTCCTCAGGCAATCTTTGATAAATTCTTTTTTTGAATATCACAAATGATACCTACTGTGTTTTTCCTTTTTCCATATCTGTTTTGCTCTTCATCCAGGATGGATGAGAGATGGCCGCGCTGACGAACATGCATGTGTTTTGAATTGCAGCAGCTTAACATTCTCTGACCTCTGGATGACTGTGTTTACATTATCACGTTGTATTGGTTTACTGGTGCAATGTTAATAAAAAAATCTCTTATCTTATCTTATCTCTTATGTAAGCTATCATGGTTTAGATCAGCTATAACTACCAAGTAAGGGGTGGATCATGCAGTAAAGTTAAATATAGGGATCTACGTCTATAGACGGTTCAGGAGGGCTTCTGTAACGAAGGCCTCTTCTTCCAAACTATTCCTCCATTCGTGATTTAGTTTTAGTTAAACAAAAAAAAGAAAAGACAATATAGTTTGGTCTAAATGTCTGTTGTCCTTTTAGACGACGACGTAGGATTTGGTATTCCCTATAAATTTTGAAGTATATGGCGAGACTCATCAAAATGAATAGATGATCTAGAATAGAATCGATCGAATCGGTTCAAACTAGAAATTGTGAGACCAGTGTAGTTTATGTTACTTAAAGTAGCTTTAAACTACATTGACTCTTCATCGACTGAGGTTTAACAAATGAAAACTGCATGTTGGCATAGTTAAATCCATTTAAGTCTTTAACTTATTAATAAAAACCTCTTTTGGCTGGAAGTGTTCAGAAAACAATACCAAACTTCAATAACAACAAAAGTAGCTATTAAGCAACTAGAAAACAACGTTTCACTGCTTCAACTCACTCCTGTCGTCAGATTCCAACGTGTATCACACAATAAAAACAGGTCTTAGCTTTATAACCGATGTCAATTAAATCTTGCAGATTTAAACGATTGTTAAGGTTAGTTTTTTGTTCTGGGTTTTAGACTTAGCGTTTCTAAGTTCTAGTTGGAACAGTTTCTTTTCGCAACTAATATAGTTTAAACTGTTTAGTTTATTTACTATCGTGCGCTTGGACAACCTTATTTTCCCATGAAGTCTGTGAGTTTGCGAGATCTTTGTCGTTTGCGGGGTTATTGAAATATTTGACTTTGTCTTGGGCATGACCTAACATCACCCCCCTGAGGTCATGGGGAACCACGAACACAGGTGAGGACGTCCATCCATGTGCACAAGTCGGGATGCCATAGTTTAGTTTAAGCTGTTTTTGCAGCTGAGAGTAGACAGTACATAGGAACCTTTTAGGTTTCGGCCAACGTTTCATCTTACGTTTACCTCTTTCTGTGTAATTCAGGTGTGTCACAACTGTTGGCGCAGTCGCAGGTGTGTCTGATTGTTCAGACTGCGACGGGTCACTGTCGTTGTTGAGTGTGTCTGCCCCCCCTTTGTCTGAAGAGGGCCTCTTTGAGTCTGTAGAAACTATGTCATTTCTGATTAGTTCTAGACTCAAATGTTCTTGAACCAAGGTTTCATCAAAAGCTTGGCTGATTGCCAATTTATCTGCCCCAAAGGACAGAACAGCGTCCTCGGTGTGGGATCCGTGGATCTCCACACCTTCTTCTACCTGTGGTAGGTAGTGTTCAGTGAGTGCTGAATGTTCGCTCGCAGAGGAGGTTCTCATTTCGGGCCAGGGTTGGGTCCAACTGTTGGAGCTCTTCTGTCTCACCTGTATTTGAAGGTTCACTTACCAGGCTTGTGATCTCGGTTGGGGAGTCACCAGTACCTTCTGCAGAACCATCTGTTAGACAGTGTCATGACCTTCAGGATCTTGTTGACTGTCAGCATTTTGTTTGCTGTCAACATCTTTATTGTCAACATCTGTGGCATCTGTGTTAATGTTATTAATGTTAACTGTGTGCTCTGAGTTTTTGTGAAAGATAGTGCTACATATCGCTCCAGGTTGGTCAATGTTGATAGTGACATTATCAATGATAACGCCACTCATTGTATCAGGTTGGTCAAGCATTGTAACATTCAAATCCACTAACAAACTACTTACTTCCTCTGTCTCTTCTGAGCATAGAGGTGTTGGGCCATTATTCTGGTACATTTGTGACTCTTTGCATGTCTCGAACTGTTCTGTTCGAGGCGCGGGAGGTGCAGTACCGAGGCTCGGGGGTTTCTGTTGGGACCACGCATTGTTACACGAGTATAGGTCCTCATACTTCAATTCCTTTTGAAGTTCACCCACCGGTAGACCTTGGTTTTCACCCACCTGGTTCAATCTGAACCATTTTGGGTCTCTTAAAGAGTGAACACCTACCTTTTGTGGTTCATCGCTTGTCTCAGACTTTTCAATCTGAGGTTCATTAAACCATTTTGAGTCACTGTTCCAGCTGATACCAACATTCCGTTGTTTGTCAATTTGAAAATCTTGTTTATTCTTGCTTGCATTATCCAACTCTTCTAACAACCGACGTATGTTCTCCATCCCTTCTGATGTCAGAGGGCCTTTTATACAACAGTGTTTATTCTCGCTTTCTATAAGAGAGAGAACCTCTTCTATTTTGAGCGATTGGGATACGAACTTTTGACCTGGGCATACCTCAGAGGGTGTTTTGCTTTGTATGTGAGCCTTAAAAACCTTTACAGCACCCTGTTTTATTTCATCCAAAGATGTTACTTCTAATTGACACCAGGTGTACAATAGCAACTTGAATCTAATATCAGAGATTAGATTATTTCTGAAAACAGATTTGATGGCAAATGAAGGCCCTTTCTCACCACCAGAAGAGAGAGGCCCCCCTTCAAACCCCCCCTGTCAGTGGGGAGGACTAAGGGTCACACAGGAGACCCCACAGTTGGAAGTCAAAGTGTTTTTGTTTTTTATTTTTTTTATTTTTTTTCAAGGACAGTTTATAGTTTTTGCTCAAGCTCCATGCAGCTTTAATGTTGATTTGTTTATTTGTTTTGTTTGTAAGTATTCAGGGAGGTTGTGGTTTAAACTAAAACACAGAAATATTAAAACATCCAGACAACTGAAATATGGCTAGTGATAAATTAAAGGTTATTTCATATAATGTAAATGGGCTGCTCAATCCAATAAAACGCAGTAAGATTTTAACCAAAATGAAAAAGGAAAAAGCACATATAGTATATTTACAGGAAACACACTTGGACTCTAAAGAACATGAGAAATTAAAAAGAATGGGTTTTACGAAGGTCTTCTTTTCTTCTTATAAATCTGGAAGGAGGAGAGGTGTTGCCATTCTTATATCAAATAAATTACATCTCGAAGAACTACATGTGATACAGGACAGAGAGGGACGGTATGTATTAGTAAAAGGGAACATTGAAGGGAATCCGATCACTTTGCTAAATCTATATGCACCACCCGGAAGTGACATCAGTTTTTTTAAGAAAGTTGTTGATTTGATGGTAACGGAGACAGACGGATTCTTACTCTGTGGAGGGGATTTAAACGTACACCTACAGCCAAGATTAGACACTTCTAACGGTAAAACACAAAATACAAAACTATTAGTTAAGAAAATTAATAAGCTTTTTGAAGAAGTGGGGTTAATAGATATATGGAGAGATTTAAATCCTAAACAAAGAAATTATACCCACTACTCATCACCCCACCAAACATATACAAGAATAGACTATTTCCTAACCTTTGGAAAAGACAAAGACATAATAAACACCTGTGAAATTGGAACTATAGATTTAAGCGACCATGCCCCAGTGTACCTATCCATTGATCTAAAATTACAACAGAAAATAAAAAACTGGAAACTAAATTCAAGCCTACTTAAAGATTCCCACATTAAGAAACAGATTATAAGAGAAATACAACTTTACTTGGAAACAAATGATAAAGGCGATGTATCGCCTCCTATTTTATGGGACGCTCTGAAGGCTGTCCTAAGAGGAAAAATTATAGCTATATCCTCATATAAGAAAAAAATGAGAAATAATAAATTAGAAGAACTACAGAAAAAATTAAGAGAATTAGAGGAAAAACACAAAATAAAACCAGATAAGGTTATATGGAATGAAATTACAAAAACAAGGAATGAAATTAATGAGTTAACTACAAATGAAATAAAGAAAAAACTATTATTTCTCAAACAAAGATATTATGAAGGTGGATCCAGATCAATGAAGGTTCTTGCTTGGAAACTTAAAAAGAAAATAGCTCAGAACACAATCCACAAAATTAGAGATTCAGAAACGAATATAATAAAAAACAGATTAAATGAAATTCAGACTGCATTTGAAACATTTTATAAGAAGCTTTATTCTAAAAGAGGAGGAGGTTGCATGGCGGAAATACAAAACTTTTTGGATTCTCTTGAATTACCTACGTTAAATGAAGAACAGAATAGAAAAATGGTTGAGGATATAACAGAAAAGGAGTTAAAAGAAGCCATTAGTAGACTTAAGTTAAATAAATCACCAGGATCTGATGGTTACACAGCAGAATGGTATAAGGAATTAAAAGAAGAGTTAATACCAGTGATGCTTCCTACAATGAATTGGGCATTAAATAAATGGGAAACACCGCCCAGCTGGAAGGAAGCAGTGATCTCTGCCATCCCTAAAGAAAACAAAGACAAATTAGACTGTGGATCATATAGACCAATATCAGTTCTCAACATAGATTATAGATTATTTACTTCCATCCTGGCCAGAAGACTAGACAAGTTTTTACCAAACTTGATACATAATGACCAGACTGGCTTTATACGAGAACGTCAAACACAAGATAATATACGACGGACACTACATATTATAAATCATATTCAAAAAGAAAAAAGAGCAGCGATGGTAATCAGTATTGATGCAGAAAAGGCGTTTGACTCTGTGAATTGGAGTTTCCTCTATCAAGTTCTACGTAGATTTGGCATGAATGAAACAATAATTAAAACCATACAGGCACTATATGAAAAACCAACTGCTAGAATAAAAATTAATGGATGCTTATCAAACAGCTTTGTTTTGGAAAGAGGCACAAGGCAGGGCTGTGCATGTTCACCACTGTTATTTGCATTATACCTAGAACCACTCACTCAATATATAAGACAAAACAATGAAATAAGGGGTATCACTGTACATGGGAAAGAACACAAATTAGCCTGTTATGCAGATGATATTTTAATTTTTCTGGGACAACCAACAAGCTCTCTACCTAAATTAATGCAATCGTTTGAACGCTTTGGTGTCTTATCAGGATACAAAATAAATATAAGTAAAACTCGACTACTTAAATACAATTACAATCCTCCAGAAGAAATCAAGAAAAAATATGATCTATCATGGCAAACAGACTATATTAAATACCTAGGAATAATAATTCCAAAGGACCTAACAGATCTAGTAAAACATAATTACTCACCAATACAAAATAAAATTAAAGATGATATAGCTAGATGGAATCTCACCCCATATTTAAGTTTCAGCTCAAGAATAGATTCAATTAAAATGAGTATTTTACCAAAGTTATTGTATTTATTCCAGACTCTACCAATTGAAATAAACCAATCACAATTTAATGAATGGGACAAAATCCTGTCTAGATACATATGGCAAGGTAAAAGACCCAGGATTAGATTAAAAACATTACAATTAGCAAAAGATAAAGGGGGATGGGGCCTTCCTTCCCTCAGAGATTACTACTGGGCAGCACAGCTGAGGCCTATGATCTGTTGGTGCAATCCTTCATATAAAGCTCAATGGAAGAACATAGAAGAGGCCCTGACCCCCACCCCCTTACAAGCACTCATAGCAGACAGTGACCTACAAAATGCTATAAAGAATATAGATAACCCTTGGATCAAGCTGACTCTGAAAACGTGGAAAACTGTAATAACAACATACAAATTACAAGAGGATCTAGTATTCTTAAAGTGGTGTGCATATGATACACAATTTACTCCAAATAAATTGGACAATAGATTTAAGGAATGGACACAGAAAGGATTAACAGCTGTGTGTAAGATGATAAAAGACAACACACTACAAAGTTTTGAATGGATTAAGGAAAAATACTTCTTAGAAGCACATGATTTTTTTCGTTATCTACAGGTAAGACATTTTGTCAATGATAAAATTAAAAAAATATCAGAATTGAGCAAACCGTTGTTGGGCCAGTTTAAAGAGGCATATGATTCAAACAAACAGAGAGGCATTATCTCAGGTCTATACAAAGGACTTGTAAATATGAAAGCACATTCGACGTTATACATCAAA
>JBBPBX010080808.1:0-16087 GCA_038048925.1 Garcialebias charrua | reverse complement strand
CATTTAGTAAAAACACTTAAAAGAAACCATAAACAGATAATGTTGCACATAACAGTGTTAAGGCTCCCCAAATCATATGTAAAATGAAAAATAAAAACATTTAACCACTAAAAGCTTCAACGTTATTTCAGTTTGTTCATTTCAGTAACAGCAGTGGGAACAAAGCTATTTTTAAAACGTGTTGTCCTACATTTAGGGACTAAAAACCTCCGACCAGAGGGAAGAAGCTGAAACTCTCCATACAGTGGATGAAGGACATCTTTTAAAACAGAAGAAGCTATCCTCTGTACCTGACTAACGTACATGGATGTTACTGAGGTTAGGGTTCCTCCGGTCAGTTTAGATGACAGCTTAACAATCTGCTGAAGGGAATTCTTTCCTCTCAGTGTAGTGTGACCAAACCATGACACCAAAGAAAAGGATAAAACTGATTCAATAAAAGCACGGTAAAACATGGTCATTATGGTTCGGTCAATATTAAAATGGTTGAGTTTCCTTAGACAATAAAGGCGCTGGTGGGCCTTTTTGCACACCTTGTCAAAATTGGTTTCAAAGTTTAATTTATCGTCTATGATTGTCCCGAGATATTTGTAAGACTGCACTGTCTCAATTGCTTGACCTTTAATTAAAGTGACTCCGTGCTGGTGAGGTTTCTTCCTAAAATCAATGATCATGTCTTTTGTCTTATCTGTGTTTAGTTTGAGGAAAGAGTCCTCGCACCATTGAACAAAATCATCAGTCACCTGCCCATGGCTACTTTCATTTCCTTTAAGCAGACTGACAATAACAGAATCATCTGCATACTTTATAATGTACCTGCTCTCATGTCTGCTCCGACACATGTTGGTGTATAGAATAAAAAGCAGGGGTGACAGTACACATCCCTGGGGTGACCCGGTGGAAGAGGACTTAGATTCAGAGAGACAATTATTCACCCTTACTCTCTGTGTCCTGTTACTTAAAAAATCCAAGATCCAGCCCATCAAATTGTTACTCAGAGGAAACTGTTCAACAAGCCGTTCAGTTAATATGTGAGGTTGGATTGTATCAAAAGCTGAGGAAAAATCTACAAATAAAAGTCTGACATGGGTCGCATTTAAATCTAAGTGTTTAAAAAGCATGTTAAACAGGGTGAGTGTTGCGTCCTCTACGCCTCTATGAGGCCTGTAAGCAAACTGCATGGGATCTAAAAGATGTTCAGTCTGCTTTAGAATCTCACCTCTGATTAATCTTTCAAAGATTTTCATCAGAACTGAGGTCAAAGCTACTGGTCTAAAATCACCAACAGTTTTCGGACGGTTGGATTTAGGGACAGGAACCACTACAGCATCTTTCCAGATGATGGGAACATGTTGTGTTTCCAGAGACTTATTATAAATATACTGAAAAATGGAACTCAGCTCATTGGCACAGAATTTTACAGAACGGCCACATACATTATCTGGTCCGTGACTTTTGTTCACTTTTACACACTGAAAGCGATAATGTGTCAGGAAAAAGCAAAGTATGGAACAAGTCAATACTGATAATAGCTCTGACATAAAAGTAACAAGCTGGAATGTGAGGGGATTTAGGAAACAAACTAAACTGAAACAGGTTATAAATAGGATTAAGCAGCTTAAATTGAAGCTAATTTTTCTTCAAGAAACACATTTAACAAATTGTGAGACAAAATCTGCAAAAAATAGATGGCTGGGCCAGGTGATACATGCGTCATATAATAACTATGCAAGAGGCGTAATTATTTTGATTCACAAAAGTATTCTATTCCAAACCTTAAAAACAAAAGATTCAACTGTAGATATATAATTGTTCAGGGTAACATTTCCTCAATTACTTTAAACTTAGTGAGTTTATACAGGTATGGCCCAAATGAAAATAAGCCAACATTTTTTGAAGATCTGTTTCTTACTATATCTACTCTTCAAGGATTTTACGTGATTGGAGGAGATTTCAACTGCATTTTAAACCCAAATATAGACAGATCAACTGGCTCAGATGTTTATAAAGCTCAAACTAGAAAATTAATAAATCAATATATATTGGATATCAACTTAGTGGAAGTGTGGAGAGAACAAAACCCTGATAAAATAGAATTCTCTTGTCACTCGAGTATGCATAAATCCCGTTCACGTATAGATTACTTTCTTGTTTCAAGAGAACTTTTATCAAGGGTCAAACAACGTCAGTATGACAGTATAGTGATCAGTGATCATGCAGCTATCTCATTGAATATTCGTATAGTAAATTTTGTCCATAACCCACCTCACTGGCGGTTCCAGGCAAGATGGCTACAAGATCAAAACTTTGTTAAATTGATAGGAGAGAAGATAGATACTTATTTTGAATTAAATACGGACCAGACCTGCGCCTCAGTGAGATGGGAAGGATTCAAAGCATATATTCGAGGTGAAATTCTTAGTTATACAAGTACAAAAAATAAACAACAAATGGAACTCGGATAAACAAATAAAATATTTAGAACTAGACTTAAACACTAAAGATGACCAAATAAAGCAGAGTGAACTGTTACGTTTGAGAACTGAATACAATACATTATCTTATGAAGCGGCAACAAAAAGTTTAATGTGGTTAAAACAATCCTATCAAGGAGAGAAAGCTGGGAAACTATATTGGCATGTATTAAGAAAACATAAAGTGAAAGAGCAATTAATAGTATAAAAACCACCTCTGGTAGGGTGACAGTAGATATGTCTGAAATTAACGATAGCTTTAGGCAATTGTTGTGTCCTGCAATTGCATAAGACTGACAGCAGGGGAACCTCCGAGTAGGGAGAGAACAGGATGTGTAGAGGAGAGGAGAAGAAGTTGAGAAGTGTGGAATAAAGCATGGTGTTCGTAACGGAGCTACGTCTGCAGTGGTCTGATTCTACTCTTACATATTAGCAACACCACAACATTGGCGACGAAGATGGCTCTTTCTGTACCTTTGCCTGCTTCATGCCTTGCCCAGGTGAACCGACAATACCGTTTCCAACATGGTTGAAGATGTTCGACAACTACATGCTGGTGATAGCCGCTTCGGGAGACGACTGGCCTGATCCTAGAAAGCGCGCGGTTCTACTCCATGCTTTGGGTACGGAAGGACAAAGACTTTTCGACAGCCTGCCGAATACCGGGACCACGTTCGCTACTGCTATTACTGCCCTTAAAGAACATTTCGTCCCGAAGGTGAACGTCATTGCTGAACGTCACAAGTTTCGACAACGTGTACAGAGGCCGGATGAAAAGGTACAACAATTCTTAGCTTCTCTGCGTGAGTTAGCTGCCACATGTGACTTTGGAAACATGGAGGAACAAATGCTACGTGATCAACTGATAGAGCGTGTTGCTAATACTCGCATCAGAGACAGACTGTTACTCGAACCAGAGCTAACTCTTGCTAAAGCTACTACGTTGGCGCTACAAATTGAGAGTGGATTAAGAGATGCTAACATACTTTCTGATGCTACCGCTGCTAGCATTTCTGTTCCCCTGAGGGCCGTACTGTCTGATGCTAACGCTGCTAATTAGGGATGCACCGATAAATCGGCCGGCCGATCGATCGGCCCCGATTTCCTTAATTTGGGGAGATCGGTGATCGGCCGATCTTTAAATGAGAAGCCGATTTTATCTACCGATCGCATCTGCCTCCGCAAAGGTAGGAAAATCATGAAAATTTAGGGTGCATTTTGACCTTTTAACACCTGAAAATCGGTATCGGCCAAAATCGGAATAGGCAGGTCAGACTTTTTAAAAATCGGTGATCGGTGATCGACCAGAAAATTGAAATTGGTGCACCCCTACTGCTAATGCTTCAGCTCCCGCGAGGGCCGTACAAAGACAGCCGAAGTCAAGCCGCCGCTGGGACGCGAGGAGGACGCCGCGGGACCATGCTACTTTCACGACTCAAGTTGCTGCCACTACACGCCGTTCCTGCTTCCGCTGTGGATCCTTCGACCATCTTGCTAACCACCCTTCATGCCCTGCTGCTAAAACGACATGCAACGAGTATGGTAAAGTGGGTCATTTTTCACGTGTTTGCCGTTCAACTCAAAAGGAGGTACGTGAAGTCGTCGTTAATGAAGCCACGATTCTTTACATGAACAATGCAGTACAAGACAAGATTCTCTGCACCGTTCAAGTGACTGTTAATGGACGAGGTACAGATGTTGAGCTGATTGTGGATACAGGCTCATCAGTGTCCATTATACCAGAAGAGATCTACCACACCTACTTTTATGACTGTGTACTAACTGAACCTACAGTTACTCTTGTTACTTATGCAAAAGAGAAAATTGCTGTGAAAGGGTGCTTAAAAGCTACTATTTCTCATGATGGTATTTTTACTGAAGGTACTCTTATTGTTGTTCAGTCAGGTGCTGCTCTGCTGGGTTTAGATTTATTCCAAGCATTACAAATGAAGCTTGAGGGACGACAAATTGTTACTGCTAATGCTACTTCTCCTACCTCTATGGTTCAGCCAGCTTTAACAAATACTGCTTCTGATCATTCTCCAGGAATGCCAGTTAGGGAAGTTGGTTATGCTAAAAATTTCATACATAAAGTACAGATGTTGGGCAGCACGGTGGCACAACTGGTAGAGCTGCTGCCTCTCAGCGAGAAGGTTGCCGGTTCAAATCCCGGTCCGGGGCCTTTCTGGGTGGAGTTTGCATGTTCTCCCCGTGCATGCGTGGGTTTCCTCCGGGTACTCCGGTTTCCTCCCACAGACCAAAAAACATGCTTGTTAGGCTGATTGGTGACTCTAAATTGACCCTAGGTGTGAGTGTGAGAGTGGATGGTTGTTTGGTGTGAGTGAGACAGGTCCCTCTTGTAAATGAGTCCCCGTGACTCAACGAGGCTAGCCTGTATAAATAAAGGTTGAATGAATGTTGCCAAATGCTGTTCCAGTGCAACAAATAACTACTACTGCTCCACTTACTCCTGTTGAATTTCCTAGCAAACCATGGGAAAAAGTTGCAATTGACATTACAGGTCTGTTTGAAAATGCTAAATGGGAATGCCGTTATGCTATTGTGCTAACAGATTACTATAGCAAATGGCCTGAGGTTGCATTCGCTCCTACTGTTACTACAGATGTAATAATACGGGTTTTAAACACTGTGTTCAGTAGGGAGGGTAATCCGATGTATCTTGTTTCAGATAATGGTACTCAGTTTACTTCGCATGCGTTTAGTACTTTTCTGAGAGAGAGAGAGATACAGCACTTAAAGTCAAGTGTATATTATCCCAGAGCAAATGGTGCTGTGGAAAGATTTAACAGAGTGCTTAAAGACTGCATACAAACAGCTGAAAGAAGTCACAGCTCATGGAAGGAAGCTGTCACTGAATTCCTTCACAACTACCGAGCTACTCCGCATGCAACTACCGGAGTCACTCCATTTGAACTACTGAGGAACAGAAAGATGCGTACCAAGTTAAACATACTCCCAGTAGAACTGAAGAGCAAAAGCCAAGCTCAAATACAACAGAGGGTGAAACAAAAGCAAAACAAAATGAAGGAATATACTGACAAGAAAATGAGAGCTAAAGTACCAACATTCAACGTGGGTGACACGGTTCGTGTTCGCAGACCGGATCACGTTTCCAAAGGATCTTCCAGATTTACAGAACCACGTACTGTAATAAAGAAAGTTGGACCAAATACTTTCTTACTGAGTGATGGGCGCAAGTGGAATGCTTCAAAACTTGCACTCTTCCCAAAACAAATCCTACGTGCTTCAGAACAAAATGATGATACTGTACTCGATACATATGCACTGCCAGGAAATACTGATGAACCGCTTGCTGTGTTGAGAAGAAGTCAAAGAGATAGAAATGCACCAAGATGGTTGTCAGGTTTTGTAAGCTAGAGTGAAAAAAAAAGTAAACTATTCCTGTTCATACTGTTCTGTAAGACAAGTAAATTTACTACTGTTCATACTGTAATGCAAAGGGTTAAAAGGGTAAACTTTCATATTACTGTTGGCTTACAGAAATAATAATTTGATTACTTTGATTTTCTGCTGTCAAGTATACTGTACAAAATTACATGTAAGTAATTGTTTCAGGAAAAGGGAAAATGTTGTGTCCTGCAATTGCATAACTGACAGCAGGGGAACCTCCGAGTAGGGAGAGAACAGGATGTGTAGAGGAGAGGAGAAGAAGTTGAGAAGTGTGGAATAAAGCATGGTGTTCGTAACGGAGCTACGTCTGCAGTGGTCTGATTCTACTCTTACATATTAGCAACACCACAACAGCAATTCTATGTAAAATTATATAAATCGGAGTGTGCCCATGCCTTGAAAGAACAAGATATATTCTTAGACCAGCTTCAGTTTCAGACTCTCACAGAAGAGACAAAAAAGGAACTGGATTTAGATTTAACGGTTGAAGAAATCTCACAGGCCATACAAAGTATCAATACTGTAGTGGTAAAGCCCCTGGGCCAGATGGCTTCCCCAATGAATTTTACAAAACTTTCAAAGATAAACTTATACAGTGTAGTTCCACTTTTTAACATGTATGAAGAGGCATTCAGGAATGAAGTTCTCCCACCCACTTTGAGACAAGCAATGATCATACTGATATTAAAGCCAGGTAAACCCCCTGAGGAGTGTTCTTCATTTAGACCAATTAGCCTGATGGGAGTGGACACTAAAATACTATGTAAAGCTTTAGCAAAAAGATTAGACCCCTTTATCTCACATTTAGTTCATAACGATCAAAACGGATTTGTACCAAAACGTCAAGGGTTTCACAACATAAGAAGAGTCCTAAACATAATTCATGAGAAATTTGACACTAAGGATACATTGTTATTATCACTTGATGTCTGTCAGGCCTTTGATAGAATTGAATGGTCATATTTATTTACCGTAATGTTCTTCCTAGATATGGACTTGGTTGCAACTTCCTCAAATGGGTTAAGCTTTTGTATACAACTGCCGAGGCCAGTGTTTGGACAAACAACTTGGCTTCCAAACCTTTCACATTAGAACGTTCCACTCGCCAAGGTTGCCCGTTATCTCCAATGTTATTTGTTTTAGCCATAGAACCCTTGGCAATGATGATAAGAATGCAAACTGATCTGTTTGGTATTCGGTTGGGAGACCAAGAGCATAGATTGGCACTGTATGCTGATGATTTGATAGTTTTTTTGACAAGGTTATCCGTTAGCCTCCCAAATTTAATGCAACAAATAGAGTTGTTTGGTCAGTTCTCTGGCTACAAAATAAATGATTCAAAGTCCTCTATTCTATTTTTAAACAGGGATGAAAGATTGAACCCGGTTATACAAACCCCATTTCTCAATGCAAGAGAGGGATTTGTGTACCTTGGTGTTAGAATCACCCCTGAAATTAAATGACCCTCTGGTCAGTGAAGTAAATGATTCACTAAATAAATGGAGGATAATGCCTATATCAATGATTGGCCGAATAAACATAATCAAAATGAGTATATTACCAACATTTTTGTATCTTTTTCAGTCAATTCCTTTGCCCCTTCCAAAACATTTTTTTGACGGATTGAACTCCATTTTTAATAGATTCATTTGGAATAATAAAAAACCTAGATTAAGATCTGCCTGTTGTACCTGCCATATGAGAGAGGGCGGTTACAACTCCCTAAGCTTAAACTGTATTATTAGTCCGCCCAGCTGCGTGCAACCATGTTTTATTTTTCAACTGAAACACCCCCAGCATGGATAAAAATTGAACAATTAGTAACCGACCTTAGATTAAATCTGTACTTGTATTCTGCAAGGCCAAAACAATTGATAAAAATGACACACAAAAAAACATTTTTAAAGAACACAATTGATGTTTGGTATAGGACCCATCAACATATTGGAGATATCCCCTCTATTTCTTCTTTTTCGCCTATCTGGGGGAACAGATATTTTAAAGCAGAAAGAGCTGATGGAGGTTTCAAAATCTGGGCAAACTAAGGTGTACAGAAATCGACAGATCTTTATAAGGATGATAAGATTCTTACATTTGAGCAGTTATGTCAAATATATAACATTCCAAAGAAACACTTTTACAAGTATTTACAAATTAAACATTTCATTACGTCAAAACATAAACTGATTGAATCCAAACCACCACTGTCGTACCTAGAGAATATTGTACTAGAAAATCTGGAGAGGAGGGGTCATGTTTCTTTATTTTACGCAGCTTTACTAAGGCATGATAAGGAGTCCACCGTAGATAAATTGGACGCATGGCGAGCTGATATCCAAGAAGAGATACAGGTGGCGGACTGGGAAACTGCATGCTTAAAAGCCCAAAAGAAGTCAATTAATACAAGGTTGAAACTCCTCCAATACAAGTGGTTGATGAGAACTTATATACCTCCAGTCAAACTGAACCGCTGGGCACCTAACATTCCAGATAATTGCTGTAAGTGCTTGGTTGGAAAGGGTACTCTTTTTCATTGTGTATGGGAGTGTCCAAAATTACAGCAATATTGGAACATAATAACGCAAACTTTGTCAAAGATCGTTAGAGTGAACGTACGGTACCTACTGAGCCTAGAATGTGTGTTTTAGGAATCTAATTTGAGGAAACATGGTCACCTCTGACCAAGTTTCTGAAACAATACAAAGGACATTAAGAGAAATAGATTGCTGAGGTTTTTTTTATTTTATTTTATTTTTTGTTTATATTAGCTTACTTTGGGGATTAAGTTATTTAATGTGAATCTTATGTCAAACATATTGTTGTCACTTGTTTCACTTTTGTTATAAAATTCAATAAATATAATGTTGAAAAAAAAGCACGTCTACTGCAGGTGGTAACAACTGTGAGAAAAGGCTGAACGGTTTATGTAAAGTCCAGACTTTGTGCAAAGACAGAAGAAGGCTGTATGCTAGTGTAACCTGGTTGTACTTCTCTTTTGTTATAATTACACAAAAAGTATTTTTGTATTGTTGTATTATTGTATATTACCTGACTGAAACACCACTGTCATTATTTTAGCCGTGTTACTTTAAGATCAGAAGCCCCTCCCTTTTATTTCTTCTTCTGTGTTTTTGTCTTTAAATTGGTTGTACCCCTGGGATTCTCCCCTTTTGTCACGTTGTCTTGTGGGGAGAGGTACGTGCTGTTTATTTGTCATGTAAATATATTCAGTTTATTTATAGATTTATTAAGTTAATTTTCATGCATTTTTGTTTTGTATAGACTTGAAGCAGGGCAGTCGGTAACACGGTGTTGTGTGTGTGTTATTCCACCAGGTATGTTTTATAAGAATGTTTATTCGCCCTTTTGTCACGTTGTCTTGTGGGGAGAGACTTGAAGCAGGGCAGTCGGTAACACGGTGTTGTGTGTGTGTTATTCCACCAGAATAAACCGCTATCCTGACTAAAGATAAACCGTGTCACGGTCTGATCAATAAATCCATAAAACCAGCACAACGCAGGAAGGATCCGGTTACACTTGGTGCCGTTCGACCCGCTGTGTCGCTGAACCTCCGCTGCTGCTCGTGCCCAGAGCTGCACCTGTGCGAGTGACGCTGAGCTCTTCCCGCCTTTGAAGTCTCGCCCCGCCTGGCTCGTTGCACTGCGCGCCTTTGCCCTGGGCTGTGACTGGCAGGCTCGCTGTATCCTAACAAACAACCGTTACTATTTCTGCTGCTGTGTTTTTGTGCACCTCGTTTCATACGTGGGAGGCAGGGAAATAGGTGAAAAAAAAAAGAGTGCATATTTTTACTTTTATAAAAGTTTTTTTACTTTTTCTGTGGGAAAGACTGATCCTATTTTTTTATTTATTTTTTATTTCTTTTTGCCTACTGATGCATGTGAGCTTTTGTGACTAATTTGGTTTTAGACTGTTTGGGAATCTGTAGTCACTTTATTTTTTATATCTCTTTTTTTTTAATGCATTTTTCTTTTTAGTGATTTTTATCTGTTATTGTTTGTTGAAATGTTTGACACTGAGGTACCTTTTGAGGGTGATGAAGTGGACCGGAGGGTCACTTTTAGTTTGGGGAGGGGTCAACATTACATGTCCTTTGGGAGGGGGAGGCCTATGCCTCCTGGTGCATATGAATGCCCTGTTAAGTCTGAGTTGAACTCCCTACCTGTCCCTGCTGCTGCTTCTACACCCGTTGGTGATGCAAGGTCTGACCTCAGCCAACTTGTTTCTACTGAGGCTCTTAGTGGGGTGATTGCTGATTTAGCCAAGCAGATTGGGGATGCCATTACGACAAACCTGAGTGGCCTAAACCCACAAAACCAGTCTCAGGTTGCTGACAGCCAACCCAGCATCCCGGCCGATCAGTCACAAATGAAGGTTGTTGTTCAGTCTGACATCAGAGCACCACCATATTTTAAAGGTGATCACACTGATACTTTCCCCATCCAGGAATGGGAGGGTTTGATGAGATGTTATCTGTCAAGAATAAAATGTGTGAACCCTGTAGAAATGTGTGAAATCATCACATCCAGACTTACTGGGAAAGCCAGAGATGTGGTTCAGGTGTCGCTCCGCTGCCAGCCTCAGTCATGTAGTGACAAGTTAGTTTCCACTGTTTTTGATATTCTGAAACGCAACTTTGGTGAGCTGATCTTCTCCAATTTGCCAATGAGAGACTTTTATAACATCCTGCCTGCTGATGGAGAGACAGCCATGGACTATTGGATCAGACTGAACAAGTCTATTGAAGCAGCTGATGAGTGTTTGCGTAGAAGGGGGAAGCAGGTGGAGGATCCAGGAGCTGAAGTTGTTACCATGTTCATCAACTACTGTCCTGATCCTGGTCTAGCTCTTTCCTTCCAGCTGAAACCTGTTGAGGAGTGGACTGCTACTGAGGTCCAGGGTCGCCTTGATAACCATGTTGTGAGTCTTAGGAGACCGATGGTTAGTACGAACAAGGCTGTTGGTTCATCTGCAGGCCCTGTGGTTCTCTCCTGTCTCCCTCAGCTTGGTGCCCAATCACCCACTGCTGCGTCGCCAGCCGATGCAACACCATTTGCTGTCCATTTTACCCAGGCTCCTTTAGCGTGTGATCATTCTTTAGCTTCAGGTCCCTTGTATCAGCAGCCACAACAGCATGTTGCTCCACAATCTACACCCTTTCAGACTGCAGGTCCATCCAAGCCAACTTTTTCCCCCAGTTCAGGAGTTGAACCACCTCATCAGATGGCAGAGATGTTTGATAAAGTTCTGTCTTTGTGTGCAGCTTCTCTTGCTACGAAACAACATGGTCAACATATGGGGAGTTACACACGTGGTTCTAAACGTCCTCAACAAGCCCCATGCAGAGTTTGTTGCTCTGAGGAGCATACAACACACTCGCACTGCAGGCTGTTCAGATTGTGTCTCAATTGCTTCAGCTCAGGGCACATTAAAAGGAATTGTCCTCAGCCTGCCCATCACGCACCTCAGCCATCCTCCCAGTACCCTAATTTAAACTAGAGAGCCTGTGCGATGAGAGGGGCAGCATGGGCAGTATGGATAATACCCTCACAAATACACTAGATGCACACTCTGTTTACACCGAATGTTGTAATGCTTCACCTGGAGACAGTGAAGTGGTTTTCTTGGGGTCACAGAGAGTTCAGAGGGCTAGTGATTTGTTTTATGCCTCAGTTTCAGTGAGTGAACGATCTACACTGAGGGGTATGTTGGACTCTGGGAGTATGTCATGCACATTGAGCGTGGAGGCAGAGAACAAGCTAAGAGCCGCGGGTGTTGATTTGATCCCTCTTGCAGTCCCAGCGAATGTGGTGCTCGTTGGGTGTGGTGGCCTTCTCACGCAGCCTCGATGCATCTATGAGTTGAACATTGAGATCTATGGTTTCAAATTTACAGTACCAACATTTTTGATACCTGGCCAACATGATGAATTCATCATTGGTAGCAATGTGCTCCGGCCCCTTATTAAAAAAATGAAAACTGACCCGGGGTACTGGGAACTCATTACATCAAACACTGCAAACCCAGAGTGTGAAGAGTTTTTGCAGCTGCTGAGTTGTGTTTCTCGGTGGTCAAACTCTACTTTACCTGACAAGATTGGAACAGTCAGGCTCAGACAGGCTGTCACCCTCCTTCCTCATCGGGAGTATGTGGTCTGGGGAAAGCTTCCATCCACTGCACCCCTGTCGTTAGGGGGCACTGTGATCGTGGAGCCGTCCTCTGCTCGTTCCACCCCAAAAAACATTTTGGTGGGTCGTGTAGTAACACCCATGTGGGGGGACCATTGGGTCCCTATGAAGATTCTCAATCCTACAAACAAACCTCTGGTACTGCGCCGCAATGCTAAAATTGCTGATGTCTTCCCATGTGTTGCTGTGGAGGACTTTGCGTTCAGTCAGGGGAGATCTGAAGTGCACTGCAATCATTCTGCAGTTGCAACAAGCTCATCACATCACAGTACTGATCCAGTGCAGATGCTGAGAGACTGTGGTCTACATGACATCGACATAGAGAGCTGTGAGGTATCAGGCGAGTCTAAAAGAAGGCTGGCTGAACTTGTGGTTTCTTACCAGGATGTGTTCTCCAGGGGAAAACTGGATTGCGGTGAGGCTAGAGATTTTGTCCATCGCATTCACTTGACTGATGAGAAACCATTTCGTTTGCCTTATCGACGCATCCCACCAGCACATTACCAGCAGTTGAGGGAGGTCTTGTCTGAGATGGAGATGAAGGGCATCATAAGGAAGTCTATTAGTGAATATGCTTCCCCGCTTGTTATGGTGTGGAAAAAGTCTGGGGACATGAGGATATGCACTGACTTCCGCTGGCTTAATGCTAAGACCGTTAAGGATGCCCATCCATTACCCCATCAGTCTGACTGCCTTGCTGCTCTTGGTGGGAATGCTCTTTTCAGCACCATGGACTTGACCTCTGGATTCTACAACATCCCCCTCCATGAGTCCGACAAACATTATACAGCTTTTACCACGCCGCTTGGACTTTACGAGTACAATCGGCTCCCGCAAGGTCTATGTAACAGCCCAGCTTCCTTCATGAGAATGATGCTTAACGTTTTTGGTGACTTGAACTTTTCCAGCCTCCTCTGTTATCTAGACGACCTGTTGGTGTTTGCACCTTCTGAGGAGGAATCGTTAAAGAGGCTGGAGGTTGTTTTCTGCCGTCTGAGAGCTAACAACTTGAAGCTGTCCCAGAAAAAGTGTCACTTTCTCAGGAGGTCTGTGAGGTTTTTGGGCCATGTTGTGGAGGCTGGTGGTGTTTCTGTTGATCAGGAGAAGGTGAAAGTCATTTCTAGTTTTGACAAAAAGGACCTCATGAAGGAGGATGGCTGTACTCCGTGCCAGAAGAAGGTGAGGTCGTTCTTGGGCATGGTGCTATTCTATCAGCACTTTATTCCAGCTTGTTCCCGCATTGCAAAGCCACTTTACGCACTCACCGCAGGTCAGAAACGTAGAGTGAAGGGCAAAGGACACGGGAAGGCTGGAACTTTTCGTGTCCTGACTCCCCAGGACTGGACTCCAGCTTGTGAGAAAGCGTTTGGAGACCTTAAAGCTGCACTCCTTGATTGTGTGGTGCTAGCACATCCTGATTTTGAGAGGCCATTTATTCTCTCAACTGATGCTTCATTGGATGGGCTCGGTGCTGTTTTGTCACAGGTCCCGGCTGATGGAGAGATTGCTAGACCTGTTGCTTTTGCCAGCAAGTCTCTCAGCCGCAGTCAGGCCAACTATCCTGCACACAGGCTTGAGTTCCTGGCCTTAAAATGGGCTGTGTGTGATAAGTTCAGCCACTGGCTGAAGGGTCACAGGTTTACTGTGTGGACGGATAATAATCCTCTCACATATATTCTGACCAAGCCCAAACTGGATGCCTGTGAACAACGCTGGGTCTCTAAGCTTGCCCCGTACAACTTTGAGATCAGGTATGTTCCAGGGAGACAGAATGTGGTGGCAGATGCCTTGAGCAGAGCCCCTTTTGTGAAGCCCTTGGCTGATCGCCTTCTGTCAGAGCCTTGTCAGGAACTTTTGGAACAAGTCTGTGAGCTTCCTGATCACGCTGTGCAGGATGTTTTCCGTTTGACCTGCCAGCTTCAATCAGTGGACAGCTCTTCTTCCGTTATAACTGACACATCCATGACCTGTGACGAGGTCTCCTCTCTTTTGTCATCTGTCTGCAGTGGGGATGCCGGTCAGACTCAGCATGCAGCATCTTTAGCTGACCATCTGGGCATGATAATCCCACACACCACAGACCCATCAACAGCGCTTTGTCTGTCTGACCTCGTCTCCCACCAGAGAAACGACCCTGTTGTTTCCAGAGTTGTCTTCTATGTTGAGCGGGGACGCCGTCCGTCAAGGCGGGAACGCTTTGGTGAAAACCAACTGGCTTTAAAAGTTCTGAAGCAATGGGACAAACTAACATTGCTGAATGGTGTCCTTTACCGTGTCATAAAAGACCCTGTGAAAAAAGGTAAACGATTCCAGTTCGTGGTCCCTGATGCTTTGAAGTCTGTGGTTTTGACTGGTGTCCATGATAATGCAGGTCATCAGGGCCAGCCACGAACATTCTCCTTGGCTCGCCATCGCTTCTTTTGGCATGACATGGAAAGGGATGTGCGGGATTTTGTGAGAAAATGTCCCAGATGTGTCCTCAGCAAAACCCCAGAGCCTGCTGTGAGAGCCCCTCTGGAGAACATCAGAACCAGTGCTCCGATGGAGCTGGTGTGCATTGATTTCTGGTCGGCTGAGGACAGCAACAACAAGTCTGTGGATGTTCTGGTGATCACAGATCACTTCACAAAATTAGCACATGCGTTCCCGTGTCAGGACCAAACCGCTAAAAGGGTTGCGAAGAAGTTATGGGATGGGTTTTTCTGCGTTTATGGTTTCCCTCAGCGCATTCACTCTGATCAGGGTGCAAATTTTGAGAGTGAGCTGCTAGCTGAGCTTTTGGAGCTGAGTGGCGTCAGTAAATCGCGCACCTCACCCTACCACCCAATGGGTAACGGGACTGCAGAGAGATTCAATCGCACCCTAGGCAATATGTTAAGATCTCTTCCTCCGCGTTCGAAGCACAAATGGCCTCAGATGATCCAGTCTCTGACTTTCGCTTATAACTGCACAGTTCATGAGACCACTGGCTTTGCGCCATTTTACCTGATGTTTGGGAGGATTCCCAGGCTACCTGTTGACCTTGTTTTTCGGAACGTTCTTCACGATGATACCATTTGCGACTACCACTCTTATGTCAAATCATTGGTTGAAGATCTGCGTTCTGCCATGTTAATGGCTGAAAAGAGCACCAGTGCAGAGCAGAAACATCAATGTGACCAGTACAACAAGAGAGCCAAGGGTCACCCTCTGTCAGTTGGAGATCAGGTTCTGGTGGCGAACAAGGGAGCCAGAGGAAAGCGGAAGCTTTCTGATAAATGGGAGCCTGTGATGTACACGGTGGTTGCATCCAAACCTGCTCTCCACATTTACCGAATTAGAGATCGGCATGGCAATGAGCGTGTGGTGCATCGCAACCTCCTTCTTGATGTGAACTTTTTACCTGTGGGAATGACCCTGGACAGCAATGTGAACCGCCATGCTGACAGTGTGGTTGGAGTTCCTCCGGTTTCTGACCTACACGAAACAGAATGTCTTAGCGAGGCTCCTAGTGCTGTTCTTGCTGAGTCTTCCCTACCAGACTCCCTGTCCTGCAGTGATGGGGAGGACCGTACTGCATCATGGGTTCAGGATGTGTCCTCGGCTCCATCAGTTGTAAATAATGACCTGCCTCATGACTCAGAGAACTCCTCTATGGACACTGGAGTACTGGCGACTGCTGGTTCCTTACCTCATCTTCCTGACGATGTTAGTGTTGCTCATCCTCCAGACAGTGTGGGAGGGGATGTTGTTCACCGCCTAACTTCGCGTTTTGGGAGGGTTATTAGACCAGTCTGTCGCTTGATAGAATCCATGGCTGTCATTGAGGCATTGTATAACAAGGATATGGTTCAACCTGTTATTGATGTGTGAGTTTCCAAATTTTTGTGTATGATTCCTACCTTTGACTAGGATCATTTATTTTATTTTTATTTATTTATTTATTTTTGGTTTGCATAAGCTTCAGTACCATATGTGTTCATTCTGTATAAGGGG
>JBBPBX010080807.1:4321-16087 GCA_038048925.1 Garcialebias charrua | reverse complement strand
TCAGGAAGCATTCTGTATGTAAAAAGAAATTGTGTTTTATTTTTAAAAAAAGAAAAAGAAGAAGCATATTTAACTACCTGTAAGTGTTTTATTTAAAAACTCAATGTAGTTCAATGATTTTGACTGGTTTTCTGTTTTGCAAACGATGACTAACGGACTCACACCTGAACCATATTCAGAACTAGCTTCCCTCTTCACATATAATTTTTATTTATTTATTGTTTTCTTTTATTGTTTATTTTATTTATAAAACAAAAACTACAGCCTATTTCTTTGAATCCCACACAATAATTCTCCTATTGTTTAAATGTCAACCAAAACTACAAGCAACAAGTTAAAAAATAAATAAATAAAAATTGTGCAGATCATACCAAAAATTTTTTGAGGATTTCTTTATTTTTAAGAACTGTTTAACAAAAACAGACATGCAAAGAAACGTTCAGAGCACGCAGGCAGTGGCCGTATAGAGCTGGAGGCTTATCAGACACAGAAACTCTTGTTTACATCTCTAGTTAATCCCATCAAGAATATTAAATACAGCTCCGTCAGACAGTCTTTTCCCTGACATACAAACATCCATCAAGCCCCACGCACAGCGACTAAAGCATACCGTGGTATTGAAAAGACAAAGACTGGTCTTTTTAGATGTTTTCTAGCATATTAAAAAGGTAAAAATACAATCAGTGCAAACCAGAACAAAACCCTCCTTGTGTTTGAACACGTGATAACATTAGGACTGCCATGCTGTTTGTGTTGAAAATGCAGTGAATCCAATGTGATTAGAAAAGGCATACACAGCAAACTGCACCGATTGTTGCTATATTGCCTCCCCTCTTTTCTCTCTTTTGGAAGGCACTGTTGGCATCATTGATTTATTCATTTATTTTACATAATTGATGTCTACATTAAACAGAGTTTATCTTTCCAAAATGCTTTATATAAATTTGAAAACAGGTTTACCGGTTAAAGGAGACCAAATATGGGTCTTATAAATTTTTATGGTATATCTGTGGGCTATCCAGACCATGTTCATTCAATTTAATGCACAAAATAATTCTTAGATAATAAAATATCCCCTTTCTAGTTGTGCCTTTTCTGACTTCCGTTCTGAACAGGCTGTTTATGATAATGAGCTCTGAAGGCCACGCCCTTCAAAAATCTGTTTACATTAACTCCGCCCTCCAAAGGGGACCCTGAGTCAGACCCAGAGGCAGACGCCATTTTGGGCAGGGCAAATGAGGCGCTGACGCGTCGCGTAGGCCGCTGAGAAACATCCATAAGTTCACCCTCCATGTTAAAAACTCTTCGTCTGACTCTTTGAAAACAAGCAATAAGGCTGCAGAGTAACACACTGGCTGCTAACTGTTATACACGCTCTCTTTAGCGGGGACCGTTTTTTTTGACGGACCACATCCGGCGCGGACCGGATATGGTCCGTGAGCAGTCCGGTTGATTTAAGAGCCCGTAAATAAGTTTTTTCGTTTTTACTGATAGATAATTAGTTATTAGCGGTACTGCATTTTAACAACAACGAAACATCGAACTCTGAGATGAACTCAGGAAAAACAACCGTGACGTCTTTTATACTGAAGTGGGTGGAGCATCACCAGGGGTTGCTAGGTGAGGGGCTGGACTCAGGTTGGGGTGGGTTGTCCTGGCGCTTGTGACATCACAAGCGCCAGGATTTGAAAACGAGACATTTATATCACTGAAAAATAAATATACTTAGAGTAAATATACCACTGGGTGCATTTTTTTGGCCCTAGGACTGTTTTTTTAAGAAGTACATAACCAAAGTTGAGTAAAAAAAAACATTAAAAAGTGAATTCTGCATCTTTGGTCCCCTTTAAAAGTAAAAGCCACAGCAGCATTGCAAACCTGTTGAAAACACTTTCAAACAAATCCATCTGCTTTTCTGCTACAACCATTTTAAAAAAATGCACATTTTCATCCATCCGTTCATTATCTTTTACCCGCTTCTTCCTTTTTGGGTCACAGGGGTCACTGGTGCTCATATCCAGCGTGTGAGAGATGGGGGGACACCTTGGACAGGTCGCAAGTCCGTCACAAGACAAACAACCATTCACTCTCTCACTCACACCTAGGGACAATTTAGAGTTACCACTCAGTCTAACATGCATGTTTTTGGTCTGTGGGAGGAAACCAGAGTACCTGAAGAAAATCCAAGCGTGCACAGAACATGCAAACTCCACCCAGAAAGGTCCTCAGGTGGGATTCGATCTGGCAACCTTCTCGCTGACAGGCAACAGCTCTACCAACTGAGCCACCTCAATGGTGCATGTTGCACACTTCACTAATAATATTTTAATTAAAAGGCAAATGAGATTTAAATTAAAGTTTTAATATTAATGTATTGTTATTTTTTAATCATTTTTCAATTGTATTTTAAATTGCACACTGGAGTGCATTTCTTTGAGGTCCCCCGTTTAACTTTTTGGCAAAAAATATTCAAATCCATTATCAGTTTCTTCACCTCATTGGACGTGAAACCATCCAATGAGAGGAAAAGAGCTGCGCAGCTGGACGTATCAGTCAACGAGAAGAGCTGTCATCAGAAAAACAAGGGGAAGGTCAGGAGACAGACACAGCTGTCTAACTAGTTCCTACAACAGACAGGCAACATGGGGTGTGTGCATATGTGTGTGTGCGGTGGAGCCCAACCCTGTCCAGTTGAGCAGTGGTGAACAGGTGCAAAGCTTTGTGCTTGGATGTGTGCGTTCAAGTCACCATTATTCCAGAGTGGCTCTGTATTATTAATTCAGAATCGCTGGGCTGGGGCTGCAGGCGGCAGCTGGTCCTGCGAGTGCATGTGTGTTCTTGTGTGGACAACGTAAGGCCCCTACCCATCACCCGCCCCTCGGTCCCCACACACACACCCTCTCTATACACTAGTCTTTTGTGAAGCCATCATGCTTTCCAGGAGCAACATAAAAGCACAGAGCTGCACTGTCTGCCTGTAAACCTCTGCACACGCTCGCACCGAGCATAATCTGTAGACACAAATACGCACACGCAGTTAGGCACGGCAACCCCCATCCAGTGGGGCAAGAGTAAACAATCAAGCACTGCACCCTAACTATTGTCAAGAGTGCAGCCCCCACCGCCGTACTCCCAGACGCACACCAGGCCAGCCTCATTCATCCAAAGGTTTCATTCATGTGTTCCACTGAAGTAAGTGCTCTCCAGCTCACTAACCGCTGCGCTCTGTCCTGCTTGGCTACCTGTCTGCCT
Organism: Garcialebias charrua; assembly: GCA_038048925.1. NCBI lineage: Eukaryota > Metazoa > Chordata > Actinopteri > Cyprinodontiformes > Rivulidae > Garcialebias > Garcialebias charrua. The sequence goes on along the minus strand of JBBPBX010080807.1, from coordinate 12,835 downwards.
CTCCACCTGCTCCAGTGTCGGCCCATCTGTCCATCCTGGTGCATACATGACGGGGGGGTCTGAGGGGTTAACCCACACTTTGGATCCTTTTATTTCTAAACTGTTGTTTGTTCAGACAGGAGAGAGCAAGGTGTAATGCTGCTCATTTGCATGACAAGTGATGAGTTGTATCTCGTGCAATCTGCAGCTTACAAATGAGTCAGTTTACTGGAAAATTTATACGGTAACCAGGCAAAAATCTTGAGCTCTAAACTGCAACTAAAAAGGGTTGGGGAATCCAAAAAAAATAAAGAAAAAAACTGGTCTAGCACTTAAAGTTATCAGTTTATAGACATTACCATAAGAGGGGAATGTAGAAAGTGACCTTTTTGATAAAACTGTAGCAATTGGAGACATTTTTTCTCATGTTAAGGCACTTTTTTGGGGGGGGCTTCTTCAGCTCATGGGTATTACCTTTATTTCATATTTCTGTACTAGTAGAACACATTTTCTTATATTTGTCTTTAAATTTTAAGAAGTTTCTTTGAGCAAACAACATACCAGTCTCAGCAAACCAACTGCAGTTACTGTATTTCTAAAAGTTGTTTGGTCTATTTCCCCCCCTGAAATTTAGAAGTTGCTTGTAATTTTTAAATACAAATGTGTGCCAGTAAAAGAAATGGGTAAAAAAGGATTTTGTTCAATAGAGGTTGACTGAATGGGAAGCCAGAGCTTATATCTATACGATATCAGCTAAATGATCGGCAATAACTAATCAATGTGCTTTTTTTTTTTTTGTTTTTGCCTCATTTACTGCTAAAAACTGCTTAATGTAAAAATTAAAATAAAAAAGACAGTTTGCAATATATTTGAATGGGCTACTAGAACTTAAAAAATGTATCTGAGAAATCATAATGTTGATTTAAAAGTTGCCTTTAAATCTTAAAGAAAAAATGAACATGTGTTATCAACAGTTTAAATTTTTTAATTAATACAAGTAAAAAAGACTATACAACATATTCTCTGTCTTTTATTTATTTTAAAAAAAATGTTGGCCGTAAGTCTACAAGAAAGGACTTAATTAGTACTAGTAGTGCTAATGGATTTTGAAAAAAGTTGTGTAATCTGAACAAGCAAACATGAAATTATCATTTTCAATATATTTTTATTCAATTCTGCCCAAATAATATTAACAACAGATGTACAGCAAGTTACTCTTGATGAAAAATAAAACCATTCATGTATTTAGAATGCAAAGAAAAGTCTCATCTTCTGAAGCATAAAAAAAGTAATGTAACAAAATGTTTATGTGAATCTTTTTGTCCAAAATAACAGAAAGGCTATTCCCCTGATCTATTCAAACTCAGGATATTCTGATATTGCATGGAAACACTCAAACCACGGAGCAATATGTGAAAATGGCAGATGTTCAGTCTCTTTTCTTTATTCTCCCCCATCACCTCCTCTCATGCAGCAGTCTGCTGTTCAACCTCCTGTTCCAGCTGCTTTGCTGGAAGACATCTGCACCTCACTCACTGTTTCTTTCTTTCGTTTCCGTCTCATCTTTCCCCTTTAACACACACACACAGAATTTCTCACTTGATGACAGATGGCTAGTCAACAATCGTACAGCCTCAGCACACACAGACACAAACCACTTCCTTGCGCTCCTGTCCGTTTGGGTCCAATCTCCACTTAAATACTTTGATTTCTTTCTTTAAACTGACACATTTGTGTACGTGCATGCATGCATGCGTGCGTGCATGCGTTTGTGTGTGTGACTCTACCTTGGTATATTAAGCACTAGTTTAATGAGAGCATGCGGAGGAGTGGGCCCCAGCCAGTGGACCATATGGGGGCCATTTAGCCCCCTCAGAACATTGAGCCAAGCCTTGCTGACATGATTACCACCACCGTCCGCTGCTCTACACTCGTGTCAGAATGGGAATGGGGAATTTTATCATCGACAACTAATTAATGACTGGAAATTGGCAACAAGAGATGGAAGAAGCTGAGGGAGGATGAAAGAGTTTGTCTCTACTTGGCCTCTTTTGTCTTTATCTGGCTTACTACAGTAACTGAGGCTGCATGAAATATATACAGTACCGGTACATATATAAAAAAAATATTGCAAGCACAAAAAAAATAAAGCATTTATCTTGTTACCAAAGTGTCACAACTCAGGTAAGTAAAGAAATAATACATATTTGCTTGTGTAACTAGTAATTAAGCAGGCCCCATTGTGTCATTGATGTTAAGCCCAAGGACAGAATCACAGAGTTTTACAAATAAAATAGAACTTCAAGAATACATGTGACAAACACGATTAAGGAGTTGTATCAAAAATGAAAAAGAAAGCATTAGCCGATCACTTCAGCAAACTCTTGCGTACACATTATCAGCTGAAGCAAAACAGTATACTGTTTATGGGTTTATGAAATATTGTAGCTGTGATTGCAGAATCAGATATGAGAATGAATCTAACAGTTTATATATAGGCAAGAAACATGGTTCATTGTAAAATGTGGAATCCATGAAGAAGAAAAAAACGAGTTAATAGAACCATAATTATATGCTTTTAATTTGTATGCTGTTTAATCATTCTAACAATTTCAAAAGAACATCTTTGTTGTTGTGTTGATTCAATGATGACAAACATTTTTAGTGTCTGTGAGCCAAGCAAGCTGAAGCTAGTGGTTTAGTTAATCCTGTCGGAGACAGATTACAGGTGGGAAGTTGTAAATAGAATGGCTCTCCTTTTAACCTGACCACTGTGGCTCCCACATACAGCTGAACCATTAGGTGAAGCAAAAGAGAAGCAAATAAAGCTTTTAAAATGGTTGACCATAGCTATGAATTTACCTGTTTAACCAAAAGTCCTGATTATGTGCACTGCAAAGGAAGAACAGTTGCATCTAGAACCACATGTGCTGTAGCATCATTCTGCTTGTTGACCAGATGTTGGTGTATGATCATCAAGCAATTCTTTATAATCAAAAAATGAAGAGAGGTGAGTGAAGCATATCGAACAAGTTTATAAGTCAGGTCTTCTGAATGAATTCTTCTTTGTTGAAACATTTCGTCTTTTATCTAAACGACTTCTTTAGTCTGAGGAGCTGCAACAAACTCAGTCTTACAAATAGCACCTTCTCATAGTGGATCAACCAGTTTGCTGGTGACTTTCAGAAATAGCAGTTCACATGTAAAAGGAAGACCATTATGCTAATAATTGGTTGTTAGTGACCTGATGGCTGCTTGCTATTCACCGAAGGCTGAGTGATACTAACAATAACAGCATTGTAAGAAGGGGACAGTTGAACATAAGCCGTTTTCGCATTGACCGGCCCTCCCCAGTCCAGCTCGTCCCTGGGTGGCCCAGAGCCAGCTCTGGGTCACCCGCGTTCATTACGCATTTGCCGCAGAGCCGCCTTGAAGTGGGTGGGCAGTTCTCTGGAAGTGGGTGGGGTGCTCTCTTCACGTGGGTGGAGTGTTCGTGTTTTAAGAGAGGAGACTCCGCTAAAAATTATTTGTTAGCTGGATATATATATATATTAGTGTTTCTGAGTTTAATTTTTGTTAATAACTGATCACAAATCAGCTTATGTCACAACGTAAATAACCACGAAGCGCGCACCCATTTCCGCCTTTCAGCGCGACTTGAATGTCATTAAAATATAACTAATATTGTCTAACTGTTGCGCGCAGCCAGGGTTTAAAAATATAACTAATAATCTCTAACTCCTTTGCGTAGCTAGAATGTTAAGAGCGGTGATTCCTTCATAAGCAACGTGAACTCCCAAAAAAACAATCCGCCGCCGTGGCTTAGAGCGTTAATGCTCTTTTATCTTGACCAGACGAAGCGGGTTCGCGTCCCACCTGGGACAAGGTTTTTTTTACGTTTGTCTTTTATTGGAGTAAATAAAAAGGAGTTTGTTTGGTAAAATGCTTAACAAAACTCCTACAATATATATATTGTATCATTCAACTATGTTCGTTTTTACAAGCAAAATGATAAATCAATGAAAATTTGTTTCAAAAGTGATTTTAAAATTGGCGCCGTGTTTTGTCATGGGACATCCGGGTACTTACGCATGCGACGTCTGTGACGTAGGGACTAGAAGTTGAGCCTGCGGGCTGCTATTGGCAACCAGTGTCATTGTGTTCAAGATCGCCTATTTTTTTGGTATAACTTGAAAAATGCCGGTACGTTGTGTCGCATTTGGGTGTTCTAATATCGCCAGTGAACAAGTGAGCCTTTTCACTTTCCCAAAAGATGAAAAACTTCGTCAAGAATCGACAAAACAAAGCTGCCCCCCTCGGAGCCCCCCTCGCTTCTGAACGGTAAAGGCCCCAGTATAGCTGTCCGTTGTGTCAAGCGCCGCTGGACTCGCGTGTGCTGCGCACCGGCAGTTCATTTATACTCTGTGCAAGCGCAGCTCTCTGGAGTGCAGGCTCCAGCAGCTGCAGCCGAGCGGAGCGTTTACCTACAGGACAAATTGAGGTCGCTGATTGGTCATTTGCTGACACGCGAGGCAGTTTATCAACGCGCGCGCGTAGGCGTAGTAAAATTTGAGCTTGGCGCGTTCACGCCCGCGATCAAAGGCTTTTGCCGCGGCGCTCACATGGCGCTGACACGGCGTGCCGCGGCGCTCGGATTAACGCGCAGCTATACTGGGGCCTTAAGGCTCAAATAAATACGGGTGCAGACCTACATTAGAACAGCTGTTTGTTGCACATCACTCAAACTAACTTCGGCTTCCCAAACTGAAGACAAATCGCTCAAATCTTCCCTTAAATTGCTTAATTCCTCGGTTTATATATTCACTGCTACGGTATTTGTTATTTACAAGGTGCGTTCTAGCCATTGCGTCATAAAAATGCATCAGCGTTTGACCCCTCCTTTCTCCACTCGAAAACTGCGACGCACTGCAGAGAACTATTTTATTAAAAAATACTTTTATATATTTATTATTCGACGCATCTGTGTACAAAAAAATCAAAGTTGAGTATATGTTGTGCCACTTCATGCATAGTTCCAACATCATGTCACACCACCTTTAAGTTTGTGAATTTTAGGTAAACCATACAGATTAGGTGTGACCTCCCCTGGGTACAGTCTAGTATATAGAATATGGTCTCTGGTATATAGAATATGGTCTCTGGTATATAGAATATGGTCAATAGTGGGGGTGTAATTCACCAGCTTTACCACGATACGATATAATATTGATTTGTTTGTATGACGATGCGATTTTTCTTGATATCACAAAGCCTGTCACGATACGATTTCGATTCTATTCGATTCACAAGTCTGCAAACGATATATTGCAATATGAAATGCCCATCTCATTTACATATACAGGGAGTCCTCGACTTATGAACGAGTTCCGGACCTAAGGACCGTTCGTATGTCGAAAATGACGTAAGTCGGATGACATTAAAAAAATATATACAGTATATATTTTTAATAAATGAATACAGTACTGTACAGTCACCAAGCACTTAGCCTATCCTAACACAGTTTTTAAAGATGAAGGAGTGAGTTGAATTGTCTCCCTTTCACATAAAGGGAGCTAGCTCCCTTTATGTGAATGGTGCCTGATAGGGAGGAGGGAGACAATTCAACTCACTCCATCTTTAAAAATTATGTTAGGATAGGCTAAGTGCTTGGTGACTGTACATGTACTGTTATGAGATGCGTTCGTAAGTCCAAGTTGCCATAGGTCGGGGGTGCCCAAGTCGGGGACTCCCTGTAAATAAATTTACAAAAACAAATCAAATATTTAACCATTTTATTTCTGTTATTACCGGCACCAGGCATTAAAATAAAAAACATTTTTTCTTAATTAATGAAAAAATAAAAATAAATGACCTGTTCAGTATAGTTTCACATTTCTCATGTTTAAGTGCATTTTTTAAACCAGTTAACTTAAAAGTGCCCTGATGACCTTTCAGTTATAAAGATACAAAAATAGATATTGAGATTACAAAACATGACTATCGATGCTGTGTTTCTTCTCCAGGTGAACGGCCAAATTTGTTGTTTCCCGAGTATTTGAACTCGCACTGGCACCTGTTGCATACGGCATGAGTTTTGTCTGTTGAGCCGTCCTTCTGTTGGAATCCAAAATATTTCCACAGTGATGATTTAAATCAGGAGAGTGAATTTCATTATCTGTGTTTTCTGCCTTGTCTGCCATGTTGCTGAGGTGGCCGCAGAGCGCAGCCACGTACGGAAATGGTGACAAAGACGTGTCATGGGAATTTCAAAATAAAAACGTATTTTAAAGATGACAATATGAATCTATGTTTTAGCTTTGCCACAATATAATTGAATCATTAATTATTTAATCAATATATAAATTTAAATCAATGTAATGTTACACCTCTAGTCAATAGCCTTGTCCTGCTCTAAATTTTTCAGGCACTCTATCAACTTCTTCTTGTAACAACTTTCTGGATCTCTTTTAAGTGGCTCATAAGTGGTTAAGTCACTAAGGAGTGTCAAACCTTTCTCATAATAGTCTTTCTGGTTGTGCATGTTCACCTTTCTTTGTCTGCTGGAAGGATGATGATGTTCTTTTACTTGCTGAGAGTGCTGAGCGTGTCCCTCTCCTCTCTACTGATGTTCTACCTGGATTATTGAGCATGCATCAGGACATGAGTGAAACATAGTTTATATGCTCAATCTCTAGCCCTCACACCAATCCTGGCATTGGTACCATCCTACCTGTGCATGCCACTCATCTAGTGTCTCTTCACAACTTTTGGGAGATTTAGCATTTACCCAATGCCTTTTTTTGTGTGGATTTCTGAAACAACAACTGGGCCTTCTTATTCAACAGTCTGGATAATACAGGTTGTGCTGGAAAGTAGTGGAAGTAATGTTCCTACCGGTTTTTTAGTTAAAATAACCATTGTCTTGACAAAATATGTGAAAAGGGTAATATGAACTCAACAAAGTCCATGCTCTATCATCCAGGTACTGTATACAATCCAACAATTTTCAGTCAGATCATCTGGACAGGTCATCTGGACAGGTCATCTGGACAAAATATGTGAAAAGAGTAATATGAACTCAACAAAGTCCATGCTCAATCATCCAGGTACTGTATACAATCCAACAATTTTCAGTCAGATCATCTGGACAGGTCATCTGGACAGGTCATCTGGACAAAATATGTGAAAAGAGTAATATGAACTCAACAAAGTCCATGCTCAATCATCTAGGTACTGTATACAATCCGACAATTTTCAGTCAGGTCATCTGGACAGTTTTTTTGTGTGTGTGTTGAAACGTTTCACCTTCCATCCAGAAGGCTTCATCAGTCAAGGAAACACACAACACAAAACTGATTCTTCCCCCAACAGCTTACTCCAAAGTGGAACAAACCAGTTATGTTGGTGCTAAGATGGTCTTTTTGTCACGCCCCCTCCTCCTGTGCCAGCCCTCTCCGACAACGAGGGAGAGGGCCGGCACCGGAGGAGGGGCCATGCCAAAGAGACCATCTTAGCACCAACATACTGTAACTGGTTTGTTCCACTTTGGAGTAAACTGTTGGAGGAAAAATCAGTTTTGTGTTGTGCGTTTCCTTGACTGATGAAACCTTCTGGATGGAAGGTGAAACGTTTCAGCACAAAAAAAAAAACTGTCCAGATGACCTGACTGAAAATTGTTGGGTAATATGAACTATCGCTTGCAAACAAAGAGATGCCAAATGATCAGTGTTGGATGTGGAAAAGTGGACAACATTTATAGTTTGTTGAGCTCTTCTGGGCAACAAAAGTGTTCTCCATCGTGTGTTAAATGTGTCTGAGAGTTGCTAGCCAGGAACTGTTCATGCAGAGGAGCAAAGACTTTGGAGAGGTTATTTATTGTGTTTGGTCTACACTACAGCCTCCACTTGTTCTGATCCCAGGAGCTCTGCTCTTTTTCTCCCTTTACAAACTTCCACTTGTGCTGAAGTTTTTGCTGCTTGGTCTGATGATCGCAGGATCTCATCTGACTACGACAGAAGAACACTGGCTACGTTTGGAGCACACTTCCTTCCCACGACCTACAACCTCAGAGACTGTTGCGTTAAAAGATTAGTATAATTTGTGGATGTAACAACCAGGACCTCAGGTCTGATTCCTGTGTAAGCTCTTTGATATTCAGTGATGCAGCGACAGGTGACAATGCAGCAATGATACACAGCTCCACAGCTTTTAACGTGTGGTACCCTCAAACCACAAGCCACATATTTAAAACACCAGTACTACTCAAATGTGAGCCATTTGGCTATTCTAACTATAGTTCCCATGGGAGTTAGTCAAATGGCTAATTGAATTAGCATTTTTGCAGCCATTGGTATGTACTGTATATGAGGCCATTCTGTTGGCGTGGAGGAGGCCTTGGGGTATATTTATATATCAGAGTCAGAGAGTCTTTATTGTCATTTGCACCGCATGTGGTACATGTGATGAAAACGAGATTATGTACACAGGGTCGTGTATATAAATATATATATATATATATATATATATATATATATA
>JBBPBX010080806.1:0-16087 GCA_038048925.1 Garcialebias charrua | reverse complement strand
ACACACATTAAAAAAGAAAAAAAAAAGGAAATGTTGAAAAAAATGAAGGACCACCAGCACAGCGACCACTGAAGAAAAACTGAAGATTTATTGTCGGCTCGGCCCTTTTTGCAGCTCTGTAGTTTCATTCATAATCATCTGTTGACAATAATTAATCACAAAATGTTTCAGGAATCATTCACCAATTATAAATATAGAGACCAATAATAAAACCTTTATTTTGACAAACTTTTCCTGTGAAAAATCCTGCTCCAAATATCAAATTATTGGTTATTTATTACTGAGATTTTAAAAATTATAAGAATTATTTACATTTTTTGCTTTTCTCTGAATAAAATTAGAACATGATTTTTTTTTTTTTTTGGGGGGGGGTCATAAATCTGTACTGACCAACTCATAATGGCACAATTAACATATTAGTAATAAAAAGAGAACTGTTGATGTTCCATGTGACTGCCTAACAAATGGATCATGACGACAGTGCGTCATGGGCTCAGGCTGCAGTTCCTCAAAGGACCGCCCCCCTTCACGGGGGTGCTGCAGTCGAATATCAACCCAGCATGCGCACACGTGCTGAGGGAGGAAGTATCAACGATGCTACAGAAAGGAGTAATAAGTGTTGTCCCGAAACACAAACTACGCTCCGGACACTACAGCAAGTACTTCCTGGTGCTCAAAAGAGATCAGTCCCTGAGGCCGATCCTCGATCTCAGGACGCTGAACAAGAGAATAAGAACATTTAAGTTCAAGTTGCTCACACTGCGGCAGGTCCTCCAGTCTGTGAGACCAGGAGACTATGCATGTACAGTGGATTTAAAGGACGCTTATTTCCACGTGGGCGTGTGGAGGAGGCACAGAAAATACCTCCGCTTTGCATTCGAAAGAAAAGCATACAAGTTCAAGGCTTTACCCTTCGGTTTAAAGACTGCTCCTCGTACATTTACAAAATGTCTGGACGCAGCACTGGCCCCTCTCAGGAATCAAGGGGTCAAAATTATGAATTACCTGGATGACCTCCTGATTCTGGCCGGAAGCAGAATGCAGGCTCAGTCACACTCCTGCAGGGTGATCTCTCACCTGGAGACTCTCGGTTTTGTCATAAACCTGCAGAAGAGCGACCTGACTCTATCACGGGTTATCGCATTTCTGGGAGTACAGGTCGACACCATCCGGTACAGAGCATGGCTCTTGGAGGAACACATTTCCTCAATTCGCCATTGCCTGGCAAAGTTTAAACTGAATCAGCGGATCCCCCTAAAAACATGCCAACGCCTCTTGGGCCTCTTGGCGGCGGCCATACCCTATGTGCCATACGCATTGTTGAAAATGCGGGCCTTACAAATATGGCTAAATCAACAAACCCAACCTGTCCCGTTTAGGGGAGCAGGAAAAGTTTGGATCGATTCAGAGTGCCTGAGGGCCTTAAAACCATGGAGAGACTTGTCATCTGTCCCGTTGGGACGGGTGTCATCCCGTGTGGTCATCACGACAGACGTCCCGAAAACAGGATGGGGAGCAGTCTGCAGAAATCAGAATGCCCGAGGCCTTTGGAAAGAGCAGGAAGCGAGATTACACATCAACTTCCTGGAATTGTTGACCGTATTCTTGTCAGTAAAATACTTTTTTGGTAAAGGTCTGATTGCAGGGCAGCATGTCCTAGTAAAATCAGATAACAGAACCATGGTGTCCTTCATCAACAGGGAAGGAGGGACAAGATCCCGAGCTCTCCTCGGTCTGACACAAAAACTACTCACGTGGTGTGTCCCAAGAATATTGTCACTCAGGGCGACTCATATTCCGAGTGAATTGAACTACGGAGCGGATGCCCTCTCAAGAGGGCCTGTCTTGGCATCGGAATGGAGGCTGAGCCCACGGGTCGTGGATCATGTCTGGTCACGATTTGGGAGAGCCTCTGTAGACCTGTTCGCATGCAGGGCCAGCTCACAATGTGACCTCTACTTCTCTCTGAAGGAAACTGACGCACCGTTGGGAACGGATGCTTTGGCCCATGATTGGCCAGCAGGGGTGCTGTATTACGCTTTTCCACCTGTCCCTCTGATTCAGGTGACACTGGAACGTGTACGCAAGGGAGCCCTCTCCCTGATACTAATAGCCCCCAGGTGGCCACAGGAACCGTGGTTCCCGGAACTGATCTCAATGTCTCTGAATGTCTCTAGACTCTGTGTCACCAAACGGGTTTTCACTAAACTCTCGGTCATGTGCTCATACAGTTTGCACTACTTCTCATACTTGCACTAATGTCTGTATTACATCACTGCCTATAATCATAATACTGTTTACATTCTCTGTTTACATTTATTAATACTGTTTACTTTTATTACTACTGCTTACATGTAATTACTACTGTTTACATTTATTTACACTACTCTAATATCTACACCACTGCTGGTACATATACAGTGTGCTCTGAACGGTCTTATTTAGGGATGCCCAATGTGCCTTACTGCATATGCCACTTTTTGCCTCTACAACAACATCAACTACTACCTCATACATATACTGTGTACATTGACTCATACGCTGCTTTGCCACTTTGCAAATGTCAATGCTAGAAACCTTTAGTTTATTTTAGTTATACTTTTTATACTCTTTTTTTATACCACTATGAAAAAAAACTCAGGACAGTGTTAGTTTTACTATTTTATGCTTATGTCTATTATTATATGTTTCAGTGTTTCAATGTTTAGATGTTTACTGTTGCACCGAGGGACTGAGAGAAACGCAATTTCGGTCCTGTGTATGTCCTGCACTGTACATATTGCAGATCTGACAATAAAGTTGACTTTGACTTTGACTTTGACTTTGACTTTGACTTTGAATGCTGTCAGGGATACCATGGCAGCTGCCCCCTCACAAGGACCTGCTGACTCAGGCACATGGGCAGCTTCTCTACCCACGTCCAGAGCTGTGGCAGCTTTCAGCTTGGCCACTGATGGGAACAGGCTGAAGGCCTCAGGCCCTGACTGTTTCTCCTTTAAAAAAAGGGGGAAACAACATAAAAGGGGAAACCCTTGGTGCACATGCTTACATGAGGGACGTACTGAGGAAGGGATTACACCCCCCCCCCCTCACTAACAGGTCTCACATCAGGATGGGCCCCTTTGACAGTCCTAAGAAGTTATCTGTTCAGTGAACAGATAAGGGACTTTTTAGGCTCGTATGTGCACCCTGTGTGTACGACAGATTTGCCCCTGAGGGGTCAAAGGTCACCCTGTGTATAAACTGAGTTTATACCTAAATGGTGCCATCTGAAATGTCAGTGGCCTAAGGTTTTTTTTGCTCTTTGATCTTTTTCCTCCTGCTTCCCAGATAATCTAAGGAAGTAAGAGATGGTGAGCAATTGTACAAGTGGAGCACGTCTGTGCTGCCTCTAGCTGGAATTCCAACAATACGTCTAGTGGTAACATCAGGTTGATGTTTCTGCATGTGATGTTCCTTCTCAGGCTGTGCCCTCTACATACGCTGTAGAGAGCGGCCGAGAGATGCCTAATGTATAAAGGCAGGAGTTCTCACAAGCATGCATTTTACTGAGCATTTCAAGGGCGTGAATGAATTAAGTTCCCATAGCAATAGTGTTGCACCGAGTGACTGACTGATAAGGGAACTGAAAGTTATGCACCATAACTCATGTTCCCTGAAGGAAGGGAACGAGGTGCAACACAGTTGGCCCTTTTCAATGCTGAAGCTCGGTGAAGTGCACTTGGAGAAAGTAGGATGGGCGTCCGCGTCTTAAGTACCCAGAGGGCGGGGTCTCTGGGGTGACGCTGACGCCCCCTGCCGTAAAGGCGTGAATGTATTCCTTCAGGTAATCGCGCGGGGGCACAATTTCCCATAGCAATAGTGTTGCACCTCGTTCCCTTCCTTCAGGGAACATGAGTTATGGTGCATAACGTTCAGTTTTCATTACATCTCAACATTCATTTTAACAACTGATTTCAAAATACATCTTTAAAACTGACACATCTTGACACAGAACTTTAATGACATCTACCTTGAGTCTGTGTCGGCCCACTCAGTTCCGAAACATCCAAATTTAATGGCCACACCAATGGACCGTGCCTGAGAAGAATCCCCAAGATCTGAGCCATCCTGCCAAAAGCATTTGAGTCTGAGTGCTCGAGGCACAAACCAAGTCATCATAAGGCAAGCAGCATGATCGGGTCCAAATTTGTTGCCGGTGACTTCCTTGATTGTAGATAAACCAGGAACCAGCCAAATCCAAAAAGCAGAAACCAGTTATCATAAATCCAATTATATATGCATCTTTAAAAAGGGCGGCTGTGGCGTAGTGGTAATGGCAGTCGTCCCCCGATCTGAAGGTTGGCGGTTCAAATCCCGGTTCCCCACACCATGTGTCGTTGTGTCCTTGGGCAAGACACTTAACCCCGAGTTGCTCCCAGTAGGACTGGAAAGCGCCTTGCATGGCAGTCTGCTGCTACCGGTGTATGAATGTGTGTATGAATGGGTGGATGGTTGGTATTGTAAAGCGCTCTGGGGCCCCTCATAGGGGGTGGAAAGCGCTATATAAATAAGCTCCATTTACCATTTTAAAATCCAAAAATAACAGAGGAGATAGACACATCATCAAGTCTTTCAAGTCGATGAGATATCCAGCTGCATGCGTGCCAACAGGGCAAATTGGCTCACATAAAGTATGTCTTCTCTTCAAAGAAATGTTATCAATTGTGTTGAGGGACCAACTGACCAAATCCAAAAATTGATTGATATGATTCGGAAGATTTGTAGAAGAGAGGCTCTAAAGTAGTTTCGCATATAGGACAGAGCAAAAGCAAAGCCGGGAGAGAGAGAAGGAGAAGATATCCGCCCTTGATAAGAGCAAGTGTTGAAGTGTTTTGATGCCACTTATACCATTTACAGTATTCTTTAATTCCTCACAGAAATCATGTTGGTTGTGTGGGTTAGCGCGCTATGTTCAAGGAGGTTTCCTGAAAGTTGACTGGCTTTTGGGTTTTGACACACTCCAATCATGAGCCAAATGGACTTCTTGCTTTGTATTTCACTCCTACCACTCCACCTCAGGCTTGTACTGCTGAACTTGTGACCAGCTATAGTATTTAATAAATCAACATGAAATGCATGTTACTAAGTTCTTTATTCCACCATTATTGTATAACATCTACCACAGAGGCAAGCAGGTGAGATATTAACTGTGCATAAGTACTCCATGTAACACCATCCCTTTATGAGTGATACCCGGTTATTCTGGTCCTGTTCCAGTGGTAGTGAATGTGGTTTTTGTATCAAAGAGAAAAAAAAAACTGATTTTCTTCTGATGTGCACTATTTGATGGGTTTAAGTCAAAATGTTCACAGGAAAGTTTCTAAAACATGTTGACCGAAGGCTGCTGGAGGGGTTTCCATTGTCATCTCACAACATAAGTACCAGTTCAGTGTTTCTGCAGGGCAAAGGGATGAATAATGGACCAGAACCAGAACCAGTGATGTCAAACACTGGACCAGAGTCTTTAACCTTTCTGATCAATCAATGAGCTTGTCTGCAGCTGATGTATCCTCCTGATACTACAAGCTGCTAAAAAAATAATTTCCTATGTCAGATTGCCTGGCAGTCAGTGGGGCGGAGGGTGGTGGGGGGGTGGAGGAACAAGTTGGTTAGATGTCTCCTCAGTGCTGGGCCTGGTTTTAACTGTATTCAGTCTTTTTATTTGTCTTTTGTACAGACAGAACAGATGTGTTTTTTTTTGTTTGTTTCTTTGTTTTTATTTATTTTATTTATTTTTTGAATACATTGGATTAAAATATTATAAAAATAATACTAAATCTATAAATGTGTTTCCATGAGTGAAACTCCCAGCTTGGTTTAGGTAACTCCTTGTACTTCCCTTCATTGATCCAGTGATTGCAGTCGGTCGGCAGTCTGCTGCCGTATTCATCACATTAAACTACAAATGTGATTCTGCTTAGAATCACATGAAACACTGCAGCATGGTCCTGCATACTGAAGGGTTTCTGTCTGTGGTGAGCCTCTTCACTTGTCATTAAAGCTTAAACAGAAGTGGACATTTGGCAGAGAGGGGCATTGTAAAGAAGTCGTTTTCATCTCTCACCACATAAACGGCCTCTCTGCTGCACAGTTAAGGACGGGAGAGGAAATCCTATAAGCTTGGGAGGGAAGGCAAGTAATTAAAGCACCATTAGTGGCACCTGTCTGAAAAAGCATTAATCAAGAAGCATCCGAGCTGCTCGCAATAGCAAGCACAATACTCACAACGAAGAATGATAACTGACATGAAATCTGTCTTTGTACAGAAGTCATGCTGCAACACGTGCAGTTCAATAAGCACAGCTTTGATTTACGCAAAATGCATGTTAAAGCTGCCTTTTATTGGGTCATATTAAGATAAACCTATAACCTAATGTGTATGATCAGAATCAGAAGCAGAATGCTTTTATTATTATCCACAATGAAATTACTTTCCATACAGCTGTCCTAAAGATGGACAGGAGTGTACAGGGAGCTGCAGCTTCTAAGATGTGCTGCCCCTGTTGCTTAGATAAGAAAAAGGGAAGGAAATACAAAGAGAGAGAGAGAGGTATATAAAAAAAGATCTCTCACACCATGTTTTATACAGGGCATGGTTTGAGGCATAAAAAAAATCGACCACAGCAAAGCAACATAAATAGACAATACATATGTGTGTGGAGTGGGTAGGGGGTGGGAGTCCCAGCATGGCCGCCAGGTGAGCGACACAGCCCATAGCGCCTTCGCATCTCGTAGGTTGCTGCACCAGGTGAGGCAAGGGAGGCCAGTAGAGGCATTGGCCCTCATTCACGAAAATGTTTGTATTTTTATCCTAAATTTCTCCTACTTTTGTTCGTACGAAGCGTTCGTACGAACATGCCACGCCAGATTCAACAAAGTCTTCTATCCTCAAGAAATGTGAATGGCTGCGTAAATTTAATGAATCCCACCTGTTCTATCAACCTGCGCGTGCTCGCGGAGAGGTCATTTACATAATTCCCACCCCTCAAAACACCATATAAGGCCACGTTTCCTGCCTTTTGACAGCAGGAAGTGTCCATTCATTCAAACTCAAGAAGTAAAAGGAGGAACTTCACGCGTTCGGAGATCTGCTCTCAGTCGCGCTGTGGCGCACCGCCACCCCCCCCGCAGGTGTCGGATGGTCAAATATTTTTAATGTTAGTGTAAACAACTGTGTTATAGTTTCACTTATTCAGAAGAGCTGTGGCGCACCGCTACCCCCCACCCCCCGCAAGTGTCGGATGGTCAAATATTTTTAATTTTAGTGTACTGTGTTACATTATAGTTTCACTTATTCAGAAGAGCTGTGGCGCACCGCTACCCCCCACCCCCCCGCAAGTGTCGGATGTGTTTTTGAACAGAAGCATTTTAAAATGTCTCGAAACTACAGTTAACTTCATATTAATATTGTAGTGCATATGTTTTGTCTCCCGTGGGTCGTACAGTATCAGAAATCAAGAATAAATGGTTTGATCTGAAAATGGCTTCAAACAAACGTCTCGCCGCAGCACGGACAGGAGGTGGTCAAGGAATAGTCTGCGAGATGGATGGACAATAAATGCCACGCTGCAAGACGCGTGCCAACATGTTTTGCAGCACAAATGAGTCATGCGCGCTCCTCCATCGCGCAACCACATTCTGCAGGTTATATTTCGAATCAGATATAATAATCTATTGCTCCGATGGTGTTTGGCACAGCAGTCCAGCAATAGCATGAAAATCAGTCTTAATTCGTACTTGTTCTGCGGCGGTGTATGGGAATTTTATGTACCTGGGTGTTAATATGAGGAGCGGCTTTGATGACCAAGGGGAGCGCACGACTCACTGAAGCCTGCGCGACACACCAGACAAATTAAACTTAAAATTATAATTCTAATTCAAACAGAATAACCTATTGTCAAGAATAATTATGGTGCGTGATATTTTTAAACCCAAAATATTTTCTAAATAACGAAATATGAAGTTATTCGTGGAGAAGATCCGTCTGGATGACAGCAGACTGACGCTCCTAAAATATACGACAGCTCCGGACCACTCGTAAATTTTGTTCGTATCTGAAAAAAATCGTAGGATACGAAAACATTGTTGAATGCCGCAAATGATCCTAAATCACTCGTACGCACAGTTTAAGAACAAATCTGTGCGTACGAACGGTTCGTGAATGAGGGCCATTGAGTTTGAGGGAAGGTCGTAGCATAGCGCGGTCCAGAGACACCCCCTTCCAGCCATAGTCCTGATAAGAGGTGTTTGTTTATCAGCCAGCTCGGTTGAGTTCTGTTGCAGATCCATGACCTTCGGGAAAGGAAGGGGTGGGGAGGAGGACAGAGCATCTTTGTTTCCACAACACCCAAGGAGAAATTTGAGATAGTCTGCCTTCCAAGATCAGGTCCAGATTCAGATGTCAACATTGTTTGGGTGAGGCTGAACTCGTAAGTTTCTGTGTCTGCCTTAGTCTTGCTAGTACATTCTCTCATGGTGACTCCATACAGCCGAATTTGATTACTTACGCCAAGTCGAGATTACAACTCCATGATTTATTCCTTCAAACGATCATGGACATTGCCAGGAAAGTTCTGATACAGCACCATATACAGTAGTTTGCAAAGTCTTGAGTGTTGCCAAGCTCAGCACATTCTCCACATTCCAGGCATCTTTAAATAGCTGCTGATGTTTATTTGTCCAAATTTGTTGACAATCCAGATTTCCAGTAACTCCAAACAGTAAAATCCAGTTATCAAAGATCCAATTATGTTTCCAATGAGGTAAGAGGGTCCTCCTTCACCCTTACTACCTGTTGAGAAAAATCTATAAATTCTGTTGAGAAACCAGCTGATCAAATGCATCGTTAGCAATTCAGAAAGTATGCAAAATAAAGGGGCTCTGAAAAAGGTTCACAAAACAAAGAGCAAAGCAGGGACGGAAGAGGGACGGAGCAGAGGAGGACACGTCTGCCTTTCACCGAGAGCACGTAGGAAAAAACGCATGATGCATGATGCATTATGATGCATTTAAATATAAGATCTGACCACACAAGAAAAATCAAAGAGGGAAACTTCCTTTAAAGAGCAAATACTAAAAGAATGCCTAAACCTTTGTTTATGGTGTTGTTACCTGTTGGTAAAAATTGATGACAACACTGACTCACCCATTCATCCTGCGTCTCACCCACAGCGTTCTGCTTTTAAACATGAAGCAAAAAACCCAAAAACATTATTTTATATAAACTTGACTGACGGTGAGATGTTAAAATAAATCTGTAGTTTCTAAATTGACTTTAATGTCATTTTTATTGGTGACAGACCAATTTTCATCTAAATATGTTTTTTAATTGGTTTTTAAGTAAACCTTTTGTTTTGTCTGTTAGTGCTTTTTTTGCTCTCCATCAAATGAAAGTGTTAGATTGTTTGAAGTGTGTTTTTTGTACAAAGGTGATGAAAAATTAATTTCTTAACCTGTTTTAGAAAGCATCCTAACATTTTAGAAAAACGGTTTGATGTCCTACATCGACTTGAACCTCAACATTTTTTGCAAACCCTAATTTAACAACATGGCTGTTAGTTCTTCATGGCGTCACTGATTCTGTGGTCGTGGTACCGGTAAATAGTAGAAACAGCTGCTAGCTGTAGCACTTTTGTTTTGTCACTAAAATGACAACATCACAGCATGTTTATGTAATTAAAACTGACAATTACCGGTATACAGTATAAAGGTTTATAAATTAATGTTTGCACCATAAAATGATAGAAACGTTGTTTTAAGACAGAGATAATCTGATTTGGTCTTGGCTTGACTCAGACCAGCTCTAAGCTCTTTAGTTAAAATGAAACTATTTATTCTAACAGAGGCTGTTCTGCAACAGGTAAGATAATGATTTTTCACAACGTTTCTACAGAACCCTTCTTTAAAACATTGGAACCATCTGTTCAAACTTCTACAGCAGTTTGAACAAACATTATTGTGCATGACAAGAAAGTTCATGCTCAGTAATCCAGGTATCAAATCCGTTAAGTTGTTTACGGCTTGGTGGGGGAACAGTGTGCTGGAACTACTCTGACTGATGAAGCCCTCTGGAGTGAGGATGAAACGTTTCTACTAAAAAGAAACTGTCCAGATGACCTGATTGAGAATTATCGGATTATTGTGCATATTTGCATCATTTTCTCAAACTCTTAATTTTATAGCTGCAGGTAAATTATTTCATTAATCCATTCAACCTTTATTTATGCATGTTAATCTCACTGAGCCACAATGACTCATTTACAAGAGAGACCTACCTTAAAGCTCCCCTGACATCATCTTTGAACTTCCCATAAAATGGCACAACATGTATAAATTTTAAGATTGAACTCTGATCGTTTTTGCTAAAACAATGTGAAATGAATGAAAATTTGTCTCAAAAATTGTTTAAATTTAGCGCCGTTTTTTTACACGGTAAATCCGGATTTTCCGGTCACGTGACTGTGACGTCAGATCCAGATATTGTGTCAGTGGGTGGCTTTGCAATTGAGAGTCATTGTCTTCAAGAATGGCTTTTCTTTTCTGTAACACTTGAAAATGCCGACAGCTTGTGTCGCATTTGGGTGCTCTAATGTCGCCAGTGAAGAAGTGAGCCTTCACACTTTTCCAAAAGATGAGAAACTTCATCAAGAATGGACCAAAAACGTCCAGAGAACCAGGGACAAATGGACTCCGAGTAAAACCTCTGTTCTCTGCAGCGACCATTTTACTGCAGACTGTTTTGAAGTTACACCTAGTTTATAAAAATCTCTCGGCTTAAAAGTAAGATTCAACAAAGTTTTGAAACCGGGTTCTATTCCTACTATTTTTAAAAGAAAATCTACAGAAGAAAGTGAAGCTACCACATCTAAACAACGCAGAGAAGCTACAGTCGGAAAACTCACCAGAAAACGAGTAAGTCTTTCTGTAAACATAATCGGTGGAGTATATGCTGTTTTAGATTAAACAACGTCGGTTTTTTATTCACTGAGTGTTTATTGAGTGTTGGACGATGCGACTGGGCCTCGCTTCTTTGTTTAGCTGATAATAACAAAGAGGCGACATGGCTAAGCTAACCGCTATTAGCTATTGTGGTTTAAATAATCCTTATAAAAATCACTATTCCAATTATCTAGTTTCCAATAACTTTATCCGATGCAGACTAACCATTGGATTGATTATATTCATGCGATTACTGACAATAATTTCGTCTTAAATGAGGCTAATATGCATTAGCCGTGACGCACTCGGTAATAAAATTACTGTGGTAGTAATTAATTTTCTAATTCTGTCTGCGCGTTCAGTTGACATCAGTATGTATTTTTTATTCACCGAGTGTTTATTAATGAGAGTGTTGGACGATTTACTGTCTTAAAATAAGAAATCGCAAACTCGACCGGGCCTCGCTTCTTTGTTTAGCTGATAATAACAAAGAGGCGACATGGCTAAGCTAACCGCTATTAGCTGTTGTGGTTTAAATAATCCTTATAAAAATCACTATTCCAATTATCTAGTTTCCAATAACTTTATCCGATACAGACTAACCATTGGATTGATTATATTCATGCGATTACTGACAATAATTTCGTCTTAAATGAGGCTAATATGCATTAGCCGTGACGCACTCGGTAATAAAATTACTGTGGTAGTAATTAATTTTCTAATTCTGTCTGCGCGTTCAGTTGACATCAGTATGTATTTTTTATTCACCGAGTGTTTATTAATGAGAGTGTTGGACGATTTACTGTCTTAAAATAAGAAATTGCAAACTCGACCGGGCCTCGCTTCTTTGTTTAGCTGATAATAACAAAGAGGCGACATGGCTAAGCTAACCGCTATTAGCTGTTGTGGTTTAAATAATCCTTATAAAAATCACTATTCCAATTATCTAGTTTCCAATAACTTTATCCGATGCAGACTAACCATTGGATTGATTATATTCATGCGATTACTGACAATAATTTCGTCTTCTACGAGGCTATTATGCATTAGCCGTGACAAAAACAAAAGAGCCACATGAATCAACGCACGTTGTTGCACAGCAGAAACATAGTATATAAATAAGTTTTCCATTGATAGAGTATATAGTACAGTGATTTCACAAAGAATAAAACTTGTATTGCATATATTGACCACAGTTACTTTATTTAGATGAAACAAAGTAATCTTTTTTCTTTTTTTGTACTAATTTATTCATGTAAAAAATACAAATCAAATCCTGGCATGTAATCTATTCATGAATGATCCAGTGTTATCTTGTCATATATTTTAAGTTATACTTTATCAGAACAGTAGAACATTAGGATGTGTAATTGAGAATTTTCTTCTGTGAAAATTGATGTAAAATACTTTATGTAATAGTATTTACATATCTACTTTTGCGTAGCTAATGCAAAAGTTTATTTTTAAAAAGAATTGAATAAATTATGTAAAGATAAAATTAAATTTTTGCTGAGCAATAACTGTTGTTATATATCTCTGTCTAGGACATTTCTGAAATGATGTTGAAAATGCCTGACACCACAATCGCAACATCTGAAGAACCGGGCCCATCTACTAGTGAGATTTTTGAACCTACAATCATGCACATTGCCAAGGTAATCATCTGTCTCAAAATTATCTTTTATTCTTCATCTTCTTTCAGCTTTTACCTTTTCAGGGGTGGCAACAGCCAGTCATCCTCCTCCACCTCACTCTGTCCTCACTCCAACTAACTTCATGTCCTCTCTAACCGCTTCAATATATCTCCTCTTTGGTCTTCGTCTTTTTCATGCAAGCTGCATTTCTCACATCCTATCAATGTACTCACTGTCCCTCCTCTGAACATGTCCAAACCATCACAGTGTCTACTCTCTAACTTTATCTCCCAGTTGTTCAACATGTGCTGTACCTCTGATGATCTCATTCCTGATCTTATCCATCCTTGTCACTCCTAAGGAGAACCTCAGCATCTTCATTTCTGCCACTTCCAGTTCTTTCTCCTGTCTTTTTGTCCATGTCTCTGTCTCCAGACCATACAACATAGCTGGTCTCACCACTGTCTTGTAAACTTTTCCTTTGACCTTTGCTGACACTTTCTGTCACAAATCGGGGCGGCCGTGGCGTAGTGGTAAGGGCAGTCGTCTCCCGATCGGAAAGTTGGCGGTTCGACTCCCGGGACCCGCACCATGTGTCGTTGTGTCCTTTGGCAAGACACTTAACCCTGAGTTGCTCCCGGTAGGACTGGAAAGCACCTTGCATGGTAGTCTGCCGCCACCGGTTTATGAATGTGTGTAGCATTCAATATATGTGTAGCACTTTGAGATTTTCAGTAATGAAAAGTGCGTTATAAATTGAATTAATTATTATTATTATTATTAAATCACTCCTGAAACTTTTCTCCATCCATTCCATCCTGCCTGGACTCTCTTTTTCACCTCTTTACCACATTCCCCATTTTCCTGGACAGTGGCACCCAAGTACTTGAAGTCCTGTACCTTTGTGACCTCTGCTCCTTGTAGCCTCACTGTTCCACCTCCTCCCTCTCATTCACACAAATGTACTCTGTCTTACTACGGATGACTTTTATTCCTCATTCCTCAGGCATTTTCTCAGCCTCAAATATTCTAATTACTATTTCAGTCAGAAAATTATTAAAATTATTATTATTATATTTTAAAAAATGCCATCTCTTCTAGACATTTACAAAACCTCCACTGGTATGTCCTGAAATTCTCAATTTACTAGTGGTAAATATGTAAAAACAAATCTAAAAAGTGTTTGTGAATTATATATATATATATTTTCTGTTTTCTTAGAATTCTCGAACCACACAAACAACCTACAAAACAAGATCTGTCAAAGTACAAGTTCATTTAACAACGCGTACAAATAACAAAGGTATTTGTGACTGTTTTAACACTTGGGTCACAATGACGCACAGAGCTACAATCATTTTTTCACAAGAGTATAAAGACAAAAGTAACGGACAAGTAATTTTTCTTGTTGAAGTAAAACATATGTAATCTTCATTGGCAATAATATCCAATTTTCAATATGTTAACAATCATAAAACATAATTTTATGCACATTTAATTACAATTATTATTTTTGTGCTATTCTAATTATTTTATAAAAAAAAGAAATTAATTACATATTTGTTGTTCTATTTTTATTTTTCCACAGGTACACAGGCCATTTGATGCACAAATAATTAGAATTATTATTTTTGTGCTATTCTAATTATGTTATAAAAAAATGAAACTAATTTCATATCTGTTGTTCTATTTTTCTTTTTCCACAGGTACACAGGCTACCGCTAATCAACTAGATGTGGGCACACAATCCCACTTTTCTCAAATTTTCATTTCACCTACACATACGTCACAAATAGAACATCTTAGCAGACCTGTATTGGAGAGTACCAGCTCTTCACTTGAGAGTAGCAGCCCTGTTGTCCAGCATCATGAAAGTGACGAGGAATACTTACCGTCAAGCAGCTCACAGGAGAGTTCAGAAACACATTCACCACGATCCACTCACTCAAGTTCAGATGACAAGCCAGACTTTTACTTGGTTTGTTGGACAAAGCTTGCATTATTGCTTCAGCTAATATGTTGCAGCCGCTGTAAAACCAACAACTTGGAGACAATCAGAAGTACACGGGGCACAATGCTTATGGTACTTCTGAAATGCAGATTTTGCGATTACGTCACTACTTGGTACAGTCAGTCATACACAGGAAATATCCCGACAGGAAACATTTTACTCTCATCAGCAATTCTCTGTAGTGGTGCTCTAGCCAGTAAGGTTCTGCGAATGTTCAAACATATGAACATGGCAGTCATCACACTTAGAACATTTTTTAGGCATCAGCAACAATATCTTTTTCCAGCTGTTAAAACAGTCTGGAATTACTCACAAAGTTGTATGCTGGAATGTTTGCAAGCTGAACAAAGACCACTTGCTTTAGCTAGAGATGGTCGTTCTGACAGCCCTGGACACAGTGCTAAGTATGGCTCATACACGATGCTGGAAGTTCAGGTCAACGCCATCATCGATACACAGCTAGTACAAGTAAGAAATGAATTGTTTTGTTTACTTTTTAAAAGTTACAATTAATAACAATCATTTGACAGAGAATTGAAACATAACTAATTATCCAAAAAAGCTAAGTCTGGTCCTCTGGACCAGTGTTTTTCAACCTTTTTTGAGCCAAGGCACAGAGTTTTCATTGAAAAAATCCAGAGGTACACCACCAACCAAAATTGTAAACATAGATACACTGTATCCGCCTACATTACCACTACCGGTGTATGAATGTCTGAATGAATGGGTGGATGGCTGGTATTGTAAAGCGCTTTGGGGCTCCTCACAGGGGGCTGGAAAGCGCTATATAAATAAGCTCCATTTACCATTTACATTAAATATATAGTCATTCTTATCAAAGTGTCTTGAATAGGAATGAAATGAACACAAAAATGTATTTTTATCATGTTTTATATTTCTTATTTCAAAGTGCACTTAACATGAAATTGCACTTAACATGCCTTCAAATATACCTGAACAGTGCCACACCAATGTGGTCTTAAAATTAAAGAGGATGAAACTGCACTTAACATGCCTTCAAATACACCTGAACAGTGCTACCATTCTCTCTACATTTTACTCACTTAGTGTGAAACCTGTGCCTGTTTGGATGAACACAAAGCTGATATTCTGGCACGAATTGAAGAAAACACACACACAAAGCTCTTCCTCAACAGCTTTCAGTCTCTCTCTGCTTTTAGTTTTCATGGCAGTTAGGCTGGAGAAGCTCACTTTGCACAGATATGTTGTGGAAAATGGGAGCAATGTCAAAATAGCTAAAAGTAAATCCAAAAGAGATGTAAGCCTTACTGTACAGTCTCACGTTCACAGTTTCTGCCTTCTTCTGATTTCCACTTGGGCCTTCATCTGGGTCCGAATTTTGTCCAGGGACCAGACCGGATTTAGTATTTTTTCTTTTGAAAAAGTTTTCCATCGCTGTTTGTTTGAGAAGATCCTCGCTGTTGGTTTGTTTTGCTCACTG
>JBBPBX010080805.1:0-16088 GCA_038048925.1 Garcialebias charrua | reverse complement strand
CCGCATGTGGTACATGTGATGAAAACGAGATTATGTACACGAGGTCCCAGTTACATCCAACAACAAATGAAAGAGAAAAACAGTAATAACATCTAGAACTAACTAAGAAAAACATCAACTAGTAATACACTAAGCCTAATATAGTGGGAATAAACAGCAGCACGAACATGAGTCTGTATGAGCAGATGGTCACAGATGAACACAGCAACAAGAAAACAGATCAGCATCAGTATGATGTGATATTTTGCAGTGTTTATTTTTTATTTTATTTTTATTTATTCATGAGTCTAACAGCCTCAGGGTAGAAGCTGTTCCTCAGTCTAGTGGTTCTACACTTGATGCTCCTCAACCTCCGTCCTGAGGGGAGTGGGGCAAAGAGTGAGTGTGCTGGATGAGTGAGGTCTTTCATGATGCAGGTGGCTCTTTTCCTGCATCTGGAGGTATAAATGTCTGTGATTGTGGGGAGACTGACTCCAACAGACTTCTGTGCAGCCTTCACCACTCTCTGCAGAGCTTTCCTCTCTTCAACTGTGCAGCCTCCATGCCACACGTTGATGCTGGAGCACAGGATGCTCTCCACTGCACACCTGTAGAAGGAGGTGAGGACTGGGCTGCTCAGACCAGCTCGTCTCAGCCGTCTGAGGAAGTAGAGTCTCTGATGACCTTTCTTGATCAGGCTGGTGGTGTTGTTGCTCCAGCTGAGGTTATCATTCATGTGTACACCCAAGTATTTGTAGCTGGAGACCACTTCCACTGCAGACCCACCTATTATCAGTGGGGCATGGGTGTGTTTGTTCCTTCTGAAGTCCACAATCATCTCCTTTGTCTTCTTCACATTCATGTGAAGATTATTCTCTTTGCACCAGCTCTCCAGATGTTCCACCTCCTGTCTGTAGCTGGACTCATCATTGTTTGTGATGCATCCCACCACCGCTGTATCATCTGTAAACTTAACAATATCCCATCCCTACACTCCCTGGTCTCTCTGTTAATTGTCTTGCTCATCTCCTCCATTTTGTTGTCCAGGTGTTTGTGATTGTCATGATGTGTGTTCATGTACCTGTATATAAAGTCAGGGATTTTTTAATTGATAAAGCTCTGTATATGTTGTATAACACAATCATTGTTCCACATTTAATCTATTGTATTGAGGTTTGGGGAAAAGCGTGCAAAACAATTACAAAGCCTGTTTTTATTTTACAAAAGAGAGCTGTAAGAGTAATCACCAGAAAACATTTCAGTCACCCATCAAACACCTTGTTTCTTCAGCTAAATTTATTGAAATTCCAGGAATTGGTAGAATATAGTATTTTATCAGTTATGTATAGGGCTCATAATAACACATTACCTTTAAATATCCAAAGAAATTTAGACAAAGTTATTACAATCTTAAAGGGACAGATATTCATCAAACCACAATTCAGAACCAGCTTAAAGGGACGGTCTACCTCAATTCAGGGAGTTGGATTGTGGAATGTTCTGGAGAGTGATGTTAAAAATGCAAAATCAATTCATTCATTCATTCATTCATTCAACCTTTATTTATACAGGCTAGCCTCGTTGAGTCACGGGGACTCATTTACAAGAGGGACCTGTCTCACTCACACCAAACAACCATCCACTCTCACACTCACACCTAGGGTCAATTTAGAGTCACCAATCAGCCTAACAAGCATGTTTTTTGGTCTGTGGGAGGAAACCGGAGTACCCGGAGGAAACCCACGCATGCACGGGGAGAACATGCAAACTCCACCCAGAAAGGCCCCGGACCGGGATTTGAACCGGCAACCTTCTCGCTGAGAGGCAGCAGCTCTACCAGTTGTGCCAACGTGCTGCCCAATGTATACATTTAAGAAAAAGGTCGAAAAGGACTTGCTCAAAAACTATATATGATGAAGCTTAGTGTGTTTGTGTATTACAGTTAGAAAAATTAAGTAGAGTTATTCATTTTGTGATGTAGTTTGAAGGTTATCATTGGTTGAACAAACTGTGAAATAAATAAGGGGCAGATATAATAAGATTTCATCTTCTTTCTGCTCCTTTCATTTTATCCTACTTGTATTCTTGTATCTGATGAAACTGTTTTGTATTGTTCTTTTAAAATGAATGAATAAACATCAAATCAAATCAAATCAACGGCCCAGTCAGAGTCCAGAACCTGAACCTGAAACCTTCAGAGAGCTGAGCAGAAACCTCAAAGAACTGAAGCAACAATGGAAAGAAGAGTGGGTCAGAACTCCTCCAGAACCAGGAGAGAGACTGATGAAGTCATTTACCAAGTCCTGCAGAGAACCAAAGAGGGTTCTGCTGCTGAGGTTCTGTTGGGTCAGAGGCACAAGCTGAGGTTAAATTTTAATGATTTTAGAACTTCTTAAAGATCATCCATCCATCCATTCAGCTAAAAGTCTATTCATCCTTGTATCTGATGAAACTGTTTTGTATTGTTCTTTTAAAATGAATGAATGAACATCAAATCAAATCAAAAATAAGTCTGTATCTCTGTGTTTATCATTGTCCTGGCATTGTCTCCTCCTGTTGCCTCTGTCTCCTGAGTTCCTTGTGATTCCCTGAGTATGTAAGTTTGCTGCCCTGCGGACGCCATTTTGAAGAGTCCTAATGGTGAACTACTTTTTTTAAATCCAGCAGATTTGACCATTTCGTGAAACTCTCAAGCTCAGGAAAACTTGTGCTATAACGTCAGCTATGAAATATATTTTTTCTCAGCAAAGAAATAATTGTTTTACCGTGTTTTGTTGTAAAATCCTGGCTTCTTTGGCCGTCGCGGACGCCATTTTGAAGAGTGCTAATGTGGCGAAATTCTATTTTTAAATCCAGACGCGTCGCGTAGGCCCTGAGAAACATCCATAAGTTCACCCTCCATGTTAAAAAGTCTTCGTCTGACTCTTCGAAAACAAGCAATAAGGCTCCAGAGTAACACACTGGCTGCTAACTGCTAGAGAGAGAGCACACACCAAGAGACTGAGGGGGACGCTTTTTTGTGACGGACCACATCCGGCGCTGCTCGTAAATACGTTATTTCGTTTTTACTGATAGATAAATAGTTATTAGCGGTACTGCATTTTAAATAAAAATAGCATAAATCCGCTTATGAATTATAAAACTTAGTCAATCCGCTGTAAACCTAACAGATTATTTAGCTACGCTATAAGCGGATTAGCGCAATAACGCTACCTAGCGGTCGGAGGCCCACCACTGTAAACTGGGGACCTCTGTCCGAAGTGATGTCAGAGGGCACACCAAAATGGGCAACCCAAGTGGCGAGGAATGCACCAGCCACATCTGAGGTAGCTGTGGAAGAAAGAGGAACGACTTCAGGCCACCTGGTCGTGCGCTTGACCACTGTAAACTGTAAGCAGGTGTGTGAAATCCCGTGATGGAGGCAGGAGACCAATTAAGTCCACATGCACATGGTCAAAACGCTTTGTTGGAATAGGAAATGGTTCCAGTGGTGCCTTTGTGTGCCGGTGCACCTTGACATGCTGACAGCTGACGCAAGCCGCTGCCCAACTCCTTACCTCTCTGCGTAAACCAGGCCACACAAAATGTGCGCTGACCAGTTTCACATACGCACGCACACCTGGGTGCGAGAGAGAGCGAACGGAGTAAAAACTGAGACGGCGCCAACCTGCTGGAACCACCGGGCGTGTTCGGCCTATGGAAACGTCACACAGGATCAAAGGACCGTGCTCTCCCATCCTGATCTCAAGCTTAAGACCTGAAACGCCGGTACGAAGGGCAGTGATATCATCGTCTCCCGGTTGGTCAGCGGCCATGGCAGAAAAATCCACGCCGAGGAGCACAGGACAAATGAGTACACGTGACAGACGGTCTGCCACTGAGTTGGATTTTCCCACCACATGGTGGATGTCTGTCGTTAACTCCAAAATGGCTGCCAAATGCCGTTGCCGACGTGTTGACCAGGGCTCCGAAACTTTAGCCATGGCAAACGTCAGTGGTTTGTGGTCCACATAAGCTGTAACGAACAACCCTCCAGCAAAAAACGAAAATGTTGCGTGGCTAAAAAGAAGTGCCACCAACTGCCGGTCAAAAACGCTGTACTTATGCTCGCAGTCCCGTAATTTTCGGCTGAAAAACGCCAACGGCTGCCATGCATCACCGACACTCTGCTCTACAATGGCCCCCACAGCTATATCTGAAGCATCAGTTTTTAGTGCAATCGGGTCCTCTGAATCTGGATGGGCTAGGAGTGCCGCACTAGCTAATGCGGACTTAGCACCATCAAAAGCAACAATCCGGTCCGGGGTCCATACAACTCTGTCAGTCGCCTTCATCGAGTGCAAGGCCTCATAAAGAAGCTGCAGGAGATGGGCTGCATTGGGAATGAACCTGTTGTAAAAGTTCACAATGCCTAAAAACTCCTGCAACTTTTTCCCCACCAGAGGATGTGGGAACTCTGCCACCGCTTGTACCTTGGCAGGCAATGGAACTGCACCCTACGCAGAAAAACGACCTAAAAAATTGATCACCGGCAAACCAAACTGGCACTTGATCGGATTAATGATCAAGCCATATGCATCCAAACACTGAAAAACTTCTCAGGTGCAACAGGTGCTCCTCGGTAGATGAGCTGGCCACCAAAATGTCGTCCAGATAGACAAACACATAATTGATGCCCCGCAAAACGGAGTCCATCAACCTCTGAAAAGTTTGTGCTACCCCTTTAGTCCAAACTGCATGGAGGAACTCAAAAAGCCCAAATGGGGTGATGACAGCCGTTTTAGGTACATCGCTGGCCTGCACTGGAATTTGATGGTAGCCACGCACCAGATCCACCTTAGAAAAAAATGGAAATACCCGACAACCGAACAGAAAAGTCTTGAATGTGCGGAATAGGGTAGCGATCAGGTGTCATAACATTATTTAAACGGCGAAAATCGCCACATGGGCGCCACAACCCGTCTGCTTTCGGTACCATGTGGAAGGGGGAAGCCCACGGGCTGTTAGAGCGCCTAACTATACCCAACCTCTCCATGGTACCAAAATACCTCTTTCGCGATGGTCAGTTTAACAGCGTCAAGGCGGCGTGCACGTGCAAAAACAGATGGTCCCGTAGTAGGGATGAAATGCTCGATCCCGTGTTAAGTTTCAGAAGAAGAAAAACAGGTGTAGTTAAAGAGGGGAATTTTGCCAGCAAACTTTGAAAAGCATCATCTGAAACTAAAACATTAGCATGAGTTAGTGACCCAGCCCCCCCAGACACACAAGGGAAGGTGGCAAAAGGTACAGCATCAATAAGTCTGAGGTTAGCAACATCAACTAACAGACCAAGAGCGCATAAAAAAATTTGCACTAATAATAGGAACAGTCACTGAGGCAACAACAAAGTCCCACTCAAACTCACGTCCATGGAAAGAAACAGTTGTTTGTCTAGTGCCAAAAGTTCCGATCAGAGAACCGTTAGCTGCAGTTAGCAGTGGGCCACTGCCTTGGTCTGGTAAGTCAGGCCCAAGAGGGTGGACCAAACTCTTCTGGGAACCAGAGAAAACCAAAAAAACGACGTCCTGACAGGGAGTTTTTGATGTAGAGCAGCTCACCTTGCTCGCCAGAGCCCATAGTTGCTACTGAACACCGGCTTCCTCGTTTCCCGACACTCCGAATGTGCACGGTGGGATGTAACGCTTGGCCTTGTTGCCAAACCTCCGGTGGTAGAAACACAGGGAGCTCCCATGACGAGTCTGCACGCCAACAGCTGAAACCACTGCCGGTTGCTCCATCGCTGTCTGTTGGGGCTCCACCGACGTACTTTGCATAACAAACCGTCTGGTAGCCAGCAGGACCCGGTCGGCTTCCTCCGCCAAACCCCGGTTATCACCGGCAACTAAACAAGGGGAATTAGCCATGGCCGCCCTCACTAGCGGCGGAAGCTGGCGCAGGAAAATATGCGAGAACAGGAAACCCCCCTCGTCCGAGCCAATAGTGACAGCATATTGTCCATCATGTCCACGACCGTGCCATCACCCAAACCCGGTAGGGATAGTAGTTTATCAGCCCGCTCAGTCGAAGACAAACTATATCTTCGGAGTAGAAACTGTTTGAGGGCACCATATTTTCCTGCGTGCGGTGGGTTACGCAGAAGCGGCATAGCTCTGCGGGTGGACAGCTGATCCAAAGCCGACACAACCAAGAAGTACCTGGCTTCATCTGCATCCATGCCTTGGAAGTGAAAGAGTGCCTTGATGTGTTGGAACCATGAAGCCGGGTCGCTTTGCCAGACTCCGGGAGTTTAACAGTCACTGCGGAGAAAAAGTCGGCTTGGGTCGGCTGTGCCAGTGGGGGAGACACCGCAGCGACAGAGTCCGAAGAAGAAACATGATTCTCATCTGGTTCCGATATCTTTCACGTCGCAGGTCACCAATGTAGCGAAGGAGAAGAAAGAGAGATAAACTGATTTCCAAGCAGTCGACTTTAATCCTTCAAACGCAAAAATCAGAAACAGAATGAATGAATGGTAAGCACTGCAGAATTCTTCTTCTCCTCTTCAAGAACACCTCGCTGGCTCCTCCTACTGGGTGAGAGAGATAAGGCAACTCTTCTTATTAATACACCACAATATTATTATAGTGTAATGACCCTGTGTTTGGTTCTGCTGGGATCCAAGTG
The DNA here is from genome assembly GCA_038048925.1 of Garcialebias charrua. Lineage (NCBI taxonomy): Eukaryota > Metazoa > Chordata > Actinopteri > Cyprinodontiformes > Rivulidae > Garcialebias > Garcialebias charrua. Next base: position 9,446 of record JBBPBX010080805.1, on the reverse strand, counting down.
GTTCTGTATATTCATTGGGGAGTTGCATTGTGTTTCTTCTTTTGTCCGTGGGGTGTCAGGGACTTTTCGCTAGGTCGAAGTTCGTTTGGGTGTGTAACACGTTTTCTTTTGAGGCATGAGCTGCAGCCTCAGTGATAGCAGCTCTTCCCTGTTCTAATAAACTCCATTTGGTTGGACTTCGCCTGCACTGTCGGCATCACTACATTGGTGTCAGAAGTAAACCATCACGTATCGAGCCGAGTGAGAGTACTACTAGCTCATCGTCTACACCCGCGACATCAGCGTCATGGACGAGCTTTTCCCCAAGTGAGAGTTAAAGCGGAGAGAGTAGAGGACGGGGAGGCCTGGAGAGAGGAGTTTGATAAAAAAGCTCGGACGAAGGTTTCTCTGCGAGGCTCTGCGGTGAGGATGGCTACCGAGGCAGGTCTGGGTACCGGCGGGGAGGCGCGTCCGTCAACGCCATTTACTCAAAGAGCACCGAAAGATCTTGTCAACTCACATGGTGGTGTCGTCCATAATGTCACTGTTCCGTTGAAGACGCCCAAGTACTTCGGTATGTCAAGCTGGGAGGCCTTCCATGTACAGTTTGAACTGCTGGCTCAGGTAGGGAAGTGGACAGACGAATATATCTTGGAAAAAGATGTGTAAACTGCCACAATCATATCTAACCAGCTAAATAAAGGTTTTAACTAAAATAATACAGCCAAAAAAAAGTCCAGGCACCACACGGACCAGAACCAGCAACACTTTCTTATCGTGAGTGTTACTGTGTGGAGGCTAAGCTAACCACAGCAGCAGCAGACACTAAAAAAAGAAAAAAAAAAAAAAGAAAAAAAAAAACGATCCAACACACACACACTAACATTGTTCTGACATTGTTTCACAAATTGATTTATATAGAATTTTTTTTTAACCCGACAAAAGTTATTCAGAGCACGACGTGTTTTACTGCAGCTCCGAGCAGAGTCAGACAGAGGAGGAGGAGCAGCTGTCAGCTCCAAGCAGAGGAGGGGCTGCGGGCAGCTGCGTCTCCTATGGAGATAAATCCTTCGCGTTTCATAATTTTTGGGATTAAGTGAAAACTGCACTTTGCACAAACGTCTACCTTGTTGAAGCACTGTAACCCAGCAAGAAACAACAAAAAAACGCGAAAAATACACTGCCAGAATACAGAGCTGTAGAGGCGCTCCAGCAGGGTCTCATCTCCTGACGTCACAGATGACGTATGCGGAAATACCAGGAATTCTTGAGGCGATACACAGCGCCAAATTTAAAATCACTTTTAAATAAAAGAATTATGTTTTTAACATTTTGCTTGTAGAAACGAACATAGTTGAATGATAAAACATATGTAGTGCAATATGATCAGTGGTGGAAAAAGTACTCAAACACCGTACTTAAGTAAAAGTACAAATAAACAGACAAAAGTGTACTCTAGTAAAAGTAGAAGTACCATATTAATGTTTTTACTGAAGTAAAAGTAAATAAGTACTTGCTTTTGAAAATACTTAAAGTATTAAAGTAAAAGTACTTGCTGAATGTATTAACTAATGCAATGGTCTACAATATCAAGTGTGCCTACTGTATGTATATTTTCTGTAGCCTAATACATTACATGTTGAGTCATTTTAATGAACAATGCTGCAGATAATACATGTTTTTATTGTGTTTACTCTGTGACACAGTTCACACTTGGACTTGTGATTCTGTGCGTCAGTATTTCATGGATGACCTGCAGCGTTAAATGTTACTACGCAAAATAAGAAAGAGGAATGATTATACCTTTGAAAGTTTTTATTTAACACAAACCAATGTGTCATTTTAACTGCAGTAAAAACTTTTAAGTAAAAGTTGTCTGTCTGAAAAAAGGAGCATTAGACCTAACAAAGGAACATCTGATCATTTCAACTCCAGTTTGTCATCAACTCTAGTTAAAATACTGTCTAGTCAACCTTGTAATGGATCAATAGTGAACAATATTTTAACTTCCTGACACCATTTTCAAAACTTAGACCCGAGTGTCGAGACATTTGGCGACATCTCGTCTCCTAAAATCCATGAACTGACACATTTTAGTGTTGCAGCAAGAATTTCGTGTTCAAGTTCTGAAGAAGTTAGTTTTCAAAGATTTTTGAGTCCAGTCTAGCTCTTTGGGGAGAGAGAATATGTCCTGCTGTTCTGAACAGTCTTTCAATAGTCTTTCAATAATATTTCAATAGTCTTTCAATAATATTTCAATAGTCTTTCAATAATATTTCAATAGTCTTTCAATAATATTTCAATAGTCTTTCAATAATATTTCAATAGTCTTTCAATAATATTTCAATAGTCTTTCAATAATATTTCAATAGTCTTTCAATAATATTTCAATAGTCTTTCAATAATATTTCAATAGTCTTTCAATAATATTTCAATAGTCTTTCAATAATATTTCAATAGTCTTTCAATAATATTTCAATAGTCTTTCAATAATATTTCAATAGTCTTTCAATAATATTTCAATAGTCTGTCAATAATATTTCAATAGTCTGTCAATAAGATTTCAATAGTCTTTCAATAATATTTCAATAGTCTGTCAATAAGATTTCAATAGTCTGTCAATAATATTTCAATAGTCTGTCAATAAGATTTCAATAGTCTTTCAATAAGATTCCAATAGTCTTTCAATAGTCTTTCAATAGTCTTTCAATAATATTTCAATGCAGTAATCTTTCAATACGATTTCAATAGTCTTTCAATAAGATTTCAATAGTCTTTCAATAGTCTTTCAATAATCTTTCAATAAGGCCAAGGGTGGTACATATCTTATCTTATATCATATATGGTGGAATCCATTTTGGGCATGTTAGTGGTGCTGTGGGTGCTCCCAGCTCAATGACATATATACTTTAATATACGTCATTGGTCCAGCTCTTCTTGAAGGCGGGTCTAATGTTACCTGTCCACTTTGCAGTGATTCAATGGACCAACTCCCCTCTCGACATCAGTTACTTTCAAACTAACGACAAATCAAAAAACTGCAACGTGAATGTAACTTGTAATTCAACACATTATAGAAATGTAGTGTAGTAGAAAGTACAGATACTTCATGTAAAATGTAGTGGAGTAAAAGTAAAATTACCCACATTTAATTCTACTTAAGTACATATACGTGAAAAATGTACTTAAGTACAGTAACAAAGTATTTGTACTTAGTTACATACCACCACTGAATATGATGCATACTTACAACATGATGTCAGTGCAGCTTTAAGGAACAGTTAATTTTTGTTTGAAGTATTTTTAGGACAACTGATAAAATCTACCCATTGTGCTAATTCCAGCACATTTATGTTACTGAAACATTGGTCAGTATACATTTTCCTTTAAATGAATAGATGCAAATAATTATTTAAATGCAGACAAGAAAAATCACAAGTACTTACATATTTTTAAAATATTGTAAAAGCTTGAACCTTGATATCCAAAAAAGCTAAGTCTGGTCCTCTGGACATTCAAAAAACAAAACAAAGCAAAAAAAACCTGTCGAAACATTTTGTCTTTCGTCCGAAAGACTTCCTCAGTCGGAGAAGCTGTGTTCAGCTCAGTCTTATAAATAGCACCCTCCCACAGTGGATCAACCAGTTTGCTGATGACAGCCGAAACCAGCTGCTCACATGATCAAGGAGGACCATCAGCCTAACGATGGATCGATGGAGCCCTGATGGTTGTTTGCTATTCACAGAGGGCTGAGTGATACTAGCAATAACAGCATTGTAATGCCTCTTTTCCACCGCTCGGCTCAGGTTGGATCGGCTCAGATCGGCTCAGTCCGGGTCGGGTCACATGTACGTTCTGTTTCCACAGCTTTTTTGTACCCTTTCTGTGGGCGGGGTCCACATTCCTACTCGTTTTACCTCATGGTGGTGGTAGTGTTCCCTCAAGGTATTTACTATCCACCACTAAACATTAGAAGAAGAACACCCTGCTGTACCTCGTCTCACCACATGTTGGCGGTAATATCCCTTAAGGTGTTCAATGGCTACTGCTAAATTAATAGTAGAAGAAGAAAACCAATGACACACACAAACAAAAGGGAGGACGTTGTTGTTGTGGAGTTATTCTCTGTGTGTGGTTGCTTGTGAAACGTCGAACAGAAGAGACCGTAGCCCGTTCACGTAGCAAGCTGAAGAAGCTTCGTGCAGCACTCCTAAGGCTGCAGGCTGCGGGCAGAAGACAGCAGGCTGTGGACCGAAGGAGACAGGCTGCGAGGAGGCAAAACGCTATGGAGAATTACCACAGGGTGTGGGAAGCCATAACACAGTATGAAGACGAAGACAGGAGGCGACGAGTGATAGTAAGCTAAAGCTCTTTATCCAGAAGGATTTATTTGTTTCTTAAATGTTATTATCATAATTAAACCTCATCCCAAGTTGATAGACCAAAATGTAACATATCAATGTTGTAATACAGCTCTATCTGATCCAAGTCTGACAATCCTTCCAAAATGCAGGATTAAATTTGCTATTAATTAGCAAGTATACTGCTGTATGTCTATTTGAATTACAGGTTGCACAGGTATTGGGCTTATCTATCTATCTATCCATCTATCCATCTATCCATCCATCCATCCATCTATCCATCCATCCATCCATCCATCCATCTTTCTCTTTATCTATATATCTATATATCTATATCTATATCTATATCTATATCTATATATATATATATATATATATATATATATATATATATATATATATACACATACCTTTCTAAATTATAATTATATATGTCTATCAGCTGCTGTTTGCAATTAATATGATAAAAGCAGATAAAGAAAATATTGACATGTCCATCAAGAAAAGTGTAATACAGTTGCTGTGTGTGTGTGTGTGTGTTTCAGATGAATCAGGAGCCAAGCAATCGTACTCGCAGAACACCTACAGTGTGGGAACTCAACAGATCATCAGTGTGGTGGGATATTATTGTTCCTGGTTTCTCCAACACTCAATGGGTGCAAAACTTTAGGATGTCCCAAGGAACATTCATATACCTGTGCAACAAACTACGCTACAATTACAAGCATAATTCAAGTTGACAAATTTGCCTTTTTGTCCTTCCTGAAACACATGTTTTCATAATAAAGAATTTTAGAATGGTCAAATTTTTGTCCAATTATATTTATTTTGAAATGCACAAGGTCATTTACATTTTTAAATACATCACAATGTCCAGTAATGAAAAACACTTTTATAATCTGCTACGCGTTTTGAGTTCATCTGATTTTAATTTACCCTGAAAGAACAATGGTTAGTATGCCATAATATTTAACTAAAAATGTTTTGTTAGGGGGTGTGGCTAGAGCGCACGCTATGGTGTAGACGCACCTGCTCTGAGCTCCCAACCGATTCTTACTATTCAAGCAATATAACGTTTCTAATTTAATTGCATCAGCTAGATGGTTGTATACTACAATCATATTGTGTTTGTGTACTCATGGCTACCAGGAGAGAACAAAAACTGCAGAAAGCAAACGCGGCTGCCGGCAGAGACGCAACTGATGACTCAGCAGAGCCAACGCCCCAGCTGTCAAACACAGAGACATCCGCTATTCTTTCAGCAATAACTGATTTGAGTAAGAAGATGGATGACAGATTTAACAATCTGGAGGCTTCCCTGCAAACTATGCAGGTCACTCTGACTGTCCACGAAGACCGGATTTCTACTTTGGAGGCGACCTGCAGCGACCGTGACGTCACGCTGTCCCAGCTGAAACAACACTGCGCGCAGCTGGAGGAGAATCACAAACTACTCCAACACAAGATCGTCGACCTCGAAGCACGCTCTCGGCGTCAAAATATAAAAGTGGTGGGCTTACCAGAAAGAGCAGAGGGTATCAACCCTGTAAACTTTTTCGCCAACTTTCTGCGTGACTTGCTGGGACCGGCTAACTTCCCCACCACGATAGAGGTTGACAGAGCTCACAGGCTGGGACAGCCCCCGGACGCCGGAGCGCGTCCCCGAGTCGTGATGGCACGGATTCACAATTTTCAAACTAAGGAGAAAATACTGCGGCTGGCACGTGAGAAAACCCCTCTGACATACGACGGGAGACGGATTTTCATCTTCCCTGATTTTCCAGCAGAGATAATTAAGCAGCGCCAGCCATTTGAGGAAGTGAGGAAGAAGCTGAAGGAAGCTGGGATGCGCACTGGATTTCTCTATCCTGCACGGCTCAGAGTTTCTAAAGGTACTGACATTAATAAGATCTTCAACACCCCAGGAGATGCTGATCGCTTTCTGCTCAGCTACCAGGCCACAGAGGAGGGGTGATAGCCGTGCACGTGTCTGTTTGGTATGCGTTGCCTAGGTGACAACAACAATATGACGTCACCTTGTGACAAACAGCTGAGACACAGCTAGGGTTGCCAACCGTCCATTGAAAAACGGAATCGTTCCGTATTTAGAAACAAAAGTACGCGTCCCTTACTGATCTATTACGGGACGCACTTTGTCCCGTAATATCGTGAGAATCAAAACTATTCTGTCAACGTCAGTGGAGTTGATAAATAATGATGCGCTTTTATGTCAATTATTACGGTTAAGAAGCCGCTCTGCTCTGTGACCAATGAGCTGACAGCCTTTTACACACGTGATTGAAACTACAGAATCCGGCTCATCTCATTGGTCCAGTTTTGGCTGTTTACGGAAGACACAGCAGCGACAGCATTTGAAGAAGAAGGCAGCATGGACGCAAGCGGCAGCGGCAAGCATTCAGGTGATTTAAACAGTGAACATAGATCACCTTCGAGCCTGACTACTCCCTCCAGGGGGAAAAAAAAAAGAAACGGCTGCAAAAATACAGAGTCGAGTGGGAAAAGGAACATGTGTGGCTGGAACGCGTGAATGATAATGGCTACAAAGCGAACTGTACTGTCTGCAAGCGTACTTTTTCTGTAGCCCACGGTGGACAGTGTGATGTGAAACAGCATGCTTCTGCAGCTGGACACATAAGAAACGTGAAAGACAACAAAACCAGGAGAACCCTTGACCAATTTGTTCTGCACCGGGCAACACCAGAGGCAGATATGGTATGTAAAAAAAAAATATATATATATATATATAAAAAAGGGGGGGGGGAGTAAGGATTAAGTTTAATGCGTAAAAGTGTGAGCATGAATGTGAGCAGGCCAAAAATGTGATCATAGATCATAGAGGCTAGCTTGTATAAATAAAGGTTGAATGAATGAATGAATATTATTGTAATAAACAAGTAGAATTGAAAAATGAATGCATAAAATATATTTAAAAATAATTATATAAATAAAAAATTAAATTACACAAATTTATAAAGTAATTTTTTTATTTTGTCCCTTAATTACAGGTGACTGCTGCAGAAATAGCCCATTTCATACTGTGAAGCATGCTTTAAGTTACAATTCAGCTGAGTGTGGATTTAAACTGACTCTTCAAACACTGAATGACTCCAGCATTGCCAAGAAGATGTCCTGTGGGAGGACAAAGGCTGAGGCAGTGGTCACAGATGTCTTGTGTCCAAAAGCAATAGAGGAAGTGGTTCAAAAATTGAAAAGTGAAAAGAACCCACTACCATTTTCTCTTCAAACCGATGCCTCAAACAAGGGAAATCGGAAGATGTTTCCCTTGGTTGTGCAGTTTTTCACACCAGAGAATGGAGTAGTCAGCAAGGTAATAGATTTTGTTGAAAATCCAGATGAATCTGCTGAGGGGATAGTCAAAATTATACGAAGCTCCCTTGAAAATTTGGATCTATCCCTAGATTATGTTTCTGCATTCAGTGCTGACAACACAAATGTCAATTATGGCATCCACAACTCAGTCTTCACAAAATTGAGAGAGGCCAACAGTGACATCCTTCGTGGCAACTGCCATGCACATATTGTCCATAACACTGTAAAAAAATCTCTGGACAAGCTCTCAGTTGATGTGGAAAATATTGTCCTCAAGATATACAGTTTCTTTTCAACCTCTGCCAAAAGGAGAGAATCCCTGAAAGAGTTCTGTGACTTCTGTGATGTTGAATTCCGTGAAATCCTGCGCCATGTGGTGACAAGATGGCTGTCACTTAACCCTGCAATCGATCGCCTGCTGCAGAACTGGGTCCCTCTTAAGTCATATCTCATCAGCATTGGAGATGAATGTCCAAGCCGCCTGAAAGCATTGCTGAGGTTGACAGAAGATTCTGATGGAGTTGAAGAAGAAGCAGACATTGTGGAAGTCTACCTCCTCTTTTGTAATAATGTGATGTGTCTGTTTGAAGAGGTGGTCAAAAAGCTAGAGAGGAATGTAACCACATCTGTTGACCTCTTTTCCATCATGGACTCTTTTTTGAGAAGGTTAATTCAGAGAAGAGATGATGGGTTCTACGGGTACGAAACAAGAAAAAAGCTGCAGCGTCTCTTGCCATCTGAAGCTGGTGTGGCCAGGCAGGACTTTACAGCCTTCTTAAACACTGCCATCAGTTCTGTCCAGAAGTGGTTTGACTTCTCAGAGGAAAACTGGCTCTTTCACCTTCAGCCCCTCTCTCTGGCATCTGGAAAAATATCCTTTGAGGAAGTGGAGAAGATCACTGAAAGTCTTCACCTGGTTGGCAGGTAAAAATTCAATAATTTCCAGTGTAGTGGTGAACCATGTTTAATTATTGATAGTTATAAACAAAAGTGTACAATTGACACGTACAAATAAATACATAATTGTGAATTTACTTTACACTATGCAAACATACAACCTTGTCCATCTTTAAAAAAACACAGTTCATATAGGTAAATTAATAAATACATTTCAAAATGTAGTTTAAATACAATGCTAAATTATAAATATAAACAATACACGTTTTTCCATTTATTTATCACTACATAACCTAGGCTATGTGTCACTAATGAACTTTAACACCTTTTGGCAGGCTGAACATGTCTATGGATGAGCTGTATGAGGAATGTGTGACTGCAAACAGCCTGATAGACCACCTCACCACCTCACCTCAGGAGAAAGAAAGGTGGCAGTCCCAGGGAACAGCAGAGAAGTGGATGCAAGTTCTTCAGGCAGCTGACCTCTCCAACATCCAGCTGTTGTATCCTTTGTCCTCAGCATCCCATCTTCCACTGGGTTTGTGGAAAGGATTTTCTCTTTCATGAAAAGTAAGTGGACTGATGTGCAAAACAAATGTTCTACTGAACTAATTAGAAGTGAGCTCATTGTCAGTCTAAATTATGAAATGTCTTGCTCACAAATTTACTACAAACTTTATTTGCACGTTGCACTAAATGCACTATTAGGTTTGTTTCTGGCAATTCTATTTGCACGAAAAATAAATGGTTAATTGTGTAATAATTTGTTTATACATATTTTTATAATTCAAAAACACGTATCCAAATGAATTCAGGTTGATTTCAAAGTGAGGAGGGGCAGGCAGGGTGTGTGTGTGT
>JBBPBX010080804.1:0-16088 GCA_038048925.1 Garcialebias charrua | reverse complement strand
AAAAGTAGGAGAAATTTAGGATAAAAATACGAACATGTTCGTGCATGAGGGCCATTTTCTTTCCACCAAAGAAGAGAGCTTCAAGGGAAGGGCACCCTGAAGCTCTGTACTCATGAACCTCTTCTTGGACCTACTCCCAAATGGACTTGCTACTTCCCACTAGTCCCTGGAAAAGTTCAAAGAGTTCAGTTATCACAGACTTCTTAGCTAGAGGTGATCTCAGGTAGATGATTTCCCTGAAGATGAAGAAGACTCAGCTACTATCTCGTTGACATCCTCAGACTACAAACAACACAAAGAGGTAAAAAAAATTGAGTATTGATCATTTTAAATTAAAAAAGTTGACTAGATCATAATAATACAATAACAATACCTCTTCTTGCATGGTCATCATTTCTGTTATGAGGTGGTTGAATATTCTCTCTCACTCATCATCATCATCAGTGCAGGGCTTTATTCTGGTCCAGGGCTTGTTGACAATATCAGTTTTAGCTTTTTCATAAAGTGCTGCTACAACTTTTTGGCTGAAATGTTGATGTGATGGGATGTTTTAGGCAGCGGGGCTGACAAACTTTAATCATATGGTTAAAGCCGGCGCATCAACAACAGAATACTAACGTAGATTCATAACTTTAAATACTCCTACAGTGTGTTATTGCTTTGGACTGATCTGAATTACCTGATAAAGGTTGTTTAAATGCTGCTGCTATCAGTCTTTGCACCAAGCTGCTTTTCTTCCTTGTAGAAGAGGCGTTCACATTCGGATGATGTTGTTTCAAGTGCGTTAACAAGTTAGACGTGTTGCCTGCTGCAAAGCCAGTCTCTGTGAAACGACGTCGACACACAGCTTTGGATTTGTCCACTTGTCTTTTCCCATTGTTGAGTTTTAACAAGAAAGCCATAATGTTCCCAAACAGGAGATCTCAACAAGATGAAAGGGTGTTCCAGCTCTGGCTTGTTCGTTGCCTTCTAGGCTGTTAATGCTACGCGTGCTGCAAGACTATGCAACAATTAATAGCACCGTGCTGAAACACACTTAGGAACTTTAGTTTCGTGGCACATAATCTCTCATTAATAAAATTTAATGAGTGAAAAAATAACTGAAACGGTACACACGTGGACCGAACCGAACATGGCATACCAAAATGGTTCAATACATCCACATGTACCGTTACACCACTACAATCTAATTAATTTGCATACCAGCCACGCATTGGAGTTGATAATGTCATCATCTACCTGTTGCACAGAGCCTAAACGCACTTGGACAGGACAGGCAGCACTGTAAGAGTCATGTTCTTTGACTTTTCCAGTGCTTTTAACACCATAAGACCTGCTCTGCTCCGCAGTAAGCTCCTGGACATGCAGGTGAAGGACTCGCTGGTCACCTGTATTGAGACTACCTCACAGGTCGACCACAGTATGTGAGGCTGCAGAACACCACCTCGAACACCATAATGAGCAGCACAGGGACTCCTCAGGGGATGGTTCTCTCGCCGTTTCTGTTCACCCGTTACACCTCGGACTTCAGGTACAACTCACAATCCTGCATCTGCAGAAGTTCTGGATTATTCTGCATTTGTGGGCTGCATCACTGCTGACCAGGAAGCTGAATACAGATGGACAGCTTTCTGGAGTGGTGTGGACAGAACCACCTGCAACTCAACATTGTAAAATCCAAAGAGCTGCAGGTGGACTACAGGAAGAAGATCAGCCCTCCCCCCAACCCTACCAACATCAAGGGTACTAAGGTGGACACTGTGGGCAGCTACAAGTACCTGGGGGTCCACTTAGACAATAATCTGGACTGGACAGCTAACACCAACTCCCTCTACAAGAAAGTGCAGAGTCACCGTTTTTTTCTGAGAAGACTCTGGTCCTTTAACATCTGCAGGACCATGCTGCAGATGTTTTACCACTCTGTGGTCTCCAGCATCATCTTCTACACTGTGGTGTGCTGGGGCAGCAGGGTGAAGAAAGCTGATGCCAACAGACATGATAAGCTCATCAGGAGAGCTGGTTCAGATCTTGGAGTGGACCTGCAGTCTCTGACCGAGGTGTCTGAGCAGAGGATGCTGAGGAACCTGCTCCAGATCCTGAACAACACGTCACACCACCTGCATGACACCCTGGACTGTTACCTCAGCACCTTCAGTCGTAGACTGAGACCACGGGGTGCTCCACAGAACAACACAGGAAGTCCTTCCACCCTGTAGTCATCAAACTTTCCAACTCTGCCACCTTTCTACACATAGGACAATCAAATCAACCCTGCACCACAATAAACTCTTTAATGTTTCTGTCTGCACCTGACCTGTTTTAGAATTTAATTGCTGGCATGTTTATATTGTCCTTTATTTTTTATGTTCCCTGGTATTTTTTGTATCTTGTGTGTAGGGCTGGGCAATATGGACCAAAATTAATATCATTATTTTTATGATATATTGCGATATATGATATATATCTCGATAAATTTTTCTTTCCATAAAATAATAACAAAAATATATTTCTGAGTCAAAGCTTTGTCCCAGTTGTCACACAGCAACATTTTTTAACAAACAGCTGTAACTCTACAAAACAAATGTCTAAAAAAATATATATTTACATACATTACTTTATTTTTCAGACATTTATTTACATATATTAAATAATAATCCTCTTCAGCTGAAGGCAGCTGTGGCTGAGTGGTTAGAGCAGAAGTGTCCCTGCACTGTAAGAAATGTCCGTAGAATTTACGGAGAAACTATGTAAAATCACAACATAAAAATACTGTAAAATGGAAAGCATAAATGTTTTGTTAAATTCACAGTTAACCTTTGTGAACTGTCAAACAATCTTTTTGCGTTGTTTGTACAACAAAAATGTGTGCAAATAATCAAATATATTTGTTAAAACTACAAATGGTGGTAAAAAACACAAAAAAATATTGTAATGGCCATAACAAAGCAATTTTGTTAATATGACATTTAAATGCTGGAAAAACTAAAGTTTTTATCGGTTTTTGAAAATACAAAATACAAAGGTAAATCACTTTACAACCTTATGCTGTACTTTTAACATGATTGATGGAAGAATAATGACAAAAATAAGTTTGCATTGAGCACGAGACCTGAGTTTGACTCCCGCTGAAAGCTTTCAACTACTGTACATTCAAAAAAGTAAACTCTGGATTGTTCAATGAAATAAACACATGCTAAACTTAATTAACATTACTGCATTGTCATTTTAAACATAACACACTTTAGTAAGTTTTTTAGTAAGTTTAGTAAGTTCAACTTAGAATTTAAACTTGTTATAATTAAAAAACTGTCTTTGTTTTATACAATATAACTCAGCTGCTTTACCCTGATGCATGCTCAATGCATGCTCAGCTCAATCAATGCTGCTGCTTTAGTTCAACAAGCTGAATTGTCCATTTACAAAATCCCGTATCATATCGCGGTAAGAAGACATCTCGATCTCGCGCATGCTCAGAACAGAACCACACATGCACATTGCGCATGCCTCATTTTTGAGCGCGTTTCACTCTTCTCTTGGGAAATGTCTTAACAGATACCAGTAAGTATGTTTTTTTAATCATAATGTATGAAGTTGGTATTAAAATGTTTTTAACAGGCGATGTTGGTGTGCATTTCTCGCAGAAATATGGGTATTGTCTCAGCTCGTGTAGCTAAGGTAGAGCTAGCCAACTAATGATTTTTAACATAAAACTAGCTAGTGGCAATATTCCACAATATAATTTTAAATTTTCGTTTGAGGCAATTGTGCTCGCGCGTGCCGTGGTGGAAGTTAAGAGTTAAGTTGTCGCAGGGAGAAAGAAAGGTGGGGGCGCGCGGGGTGTCTTCCCCCAGTTGCTAGCAGCTAAGCTAAGAGGAGATACACGAGTGAGTCGCACAGACTGCAAACACTTTTTAAAAATAATAGCAACCTGAACCAAACGTTTGGTTCTGCTGCCCCTTGGCTTGTTGATCACGGATCAGACAGGCTACCAGCAAACCTCCCATTAATCAGTCTGCTCAACTACTAGCTAGCTTCTGTTAGCTGTGCAAAGGGTCCCTGTGATGTGAAACGGTGAGCATCTTCTTCTTTCATATTTTCCCTTCAGGTGTCACCACAGCAAGTCATCCTCCTCCACCTCACTGTCCTCTGCATCCTCTGTCCTCACTCCAACTACCTTCATGTCCTCTCTAACTGCATCCATATATCTCCTCTTTGTCTTTTTCCTGGCAGCTGCATTTGTACTCGGACCCACACAAATATCTGAGCTTGACATGTAATGAATAAGTGATTATTCTCATGTGTAATGTAATTCGAACTGTAAAACTAAAATAGTTTTTTTCTTAATTTTCTAATTTATAACCACAAGTCTGGTTAATATGTTATTACAGGAAATCCTTGTTTGGAAAAGCATCTTCAAGCTTGAAGAATGGCAGGCACAATTCCCTTTATTGGTGACGCTTGATGTGAGTAAAATCCATCACTATTAAATGACTTATTCATTTATCTATTCATCTTAAACATCTCACACTTGAACGTTTTAGACAACTCATGCCAACTTGTGAAAATTTAGGAGATATCTATAGTGCAGCTATGTACAGGTAGTCCCCGACTTACGAGCGCTCTTACTTACGAGGTCCCGGACTTACGAATATGCATCTCATTAAAAAAAAAATATATATATATTTTTTTTTAAAATAAATGAATCCATGTACAGTACTGTACATACATGTACAGTACTGTAGAGTCACCAAGCACTTAGCCTATCCTAACACAGTTCTTAAAGATGAAGTAGTGAGTTGAGTGGTTTCCCTTTCACATAAAGTGAAAGTAGCTCCCTTTATGTGAATGGAGCCTGCTTAGGAGGGAGACAATTCAACTGACTCCTTAACTGTGTTAGGATAGGCTAAGTGCTTGGTGACTGTACAGTACTGTACATTTATCTATTTATAAATAAATAAAATATACTGTACAGTATATTTTTAATAAATAGATAAATGTACAGTACTGTACAGTCACCAAGCACTTAGCCTATCCTAACACAGTTTTTAAAGATGAAGGAGTGAGTGGAATTGTCTCCCTCCTCCATGCAGGCTCCATTCCCATAAAGGGAGCTAGCTCCCTTTATGTGAAAGGGAGACAATTAAACTCACTCCTTCATTTTTAAAAACTGTTAGGATAGGCTAAGTGCTTGGTGACTGTACAGTACTGCACATGTATTCATTTCTAAAAATAAAAAAATAAATTAAATTTTTTTGTTTGTTTGTTTTGGTGATCCTACTTATGAATTTTTGACATACGAGCGCCCCCTAGGGACGGAACTCGCTCGTATGTCGGGGACTACCTGTATACTCTTAAGATTTTTATTCCTGTTAATGTGACGAGACATTTCCATTTATTAACAGATGACAGCATTGATGAAACATATGGTGTGAATGTGCAGTTTGAATCTGATGAAGAGGTAAAGGTTTTTTTTCATGATGTTATATTCCTTTTTGTTCTCAGCTTTCTGCACAACGAACTGACCCTCACCGAAAATAAGATTCACCTGACTTTGAATTTCACTGATGAAAGTTATTGTAAATTTTGTCCTCAGAAGCTTTGGAACATCCAGATGTTTGTGCTCAAAATAAATTATAAAAGTAATAATTTTTCTGGTTTGCAGGAAGGAGATGAAGACCAGTTTGGAGAAGTACGAGATGAACACTCAGATGAAGACGGTGAAGGAGATATATTATTATTAATAATAATTAATATTTTGAAATTGTTTGTGTTTTTTCACACGCACAGTTCAGTATTGTACCATGCTGGCGAGTGCTCAGAGTGAAGCAGAAAAGGAACGTATCATAGGGAAAATGGAGTCGGATCAGGAGCTGTCAAAGATACTCTACCAGCTTCAGGAGACCGAGAAGGAGGACATACTTTGGGTAAGACTTCCTGTTTGTGAAGTTATGCCATAAAACCATTTGTCTGTGTGGACCGTCACAGCTCGGTTTTGTTTTCTAGGAAGAACGATCTTGCAGGGAGAGAGTGAGGAAGTCTCGTGTTGATGTCTTGGAAGCAATGGACATTGGCCATGGAGAGGTAAATATTGTCACATTTACATACATACCGGTACATACATACTTGCATACATACATGTACATGCATACATGTACATACATGTACATACATACATACATACATGTACATACATACATACATATACATACATGCACATACATACATGCATGTACATACATGTACGTACATACATACATACATACATGTACATACATGTACATACATGTACATACATACATGTACATACATGTATGTACATACATGTACATACATGTACGTACATACATGTACATACATGTATGTACATACATGTACATACATGTATGTACATACATGTACATACATGTATGTACATACATGTACATACATGTATGTACATACATGTACATACATGTATGTACATACATGTACATACATGTATGTACATACATGTATACATGTATATACATGTACATACATGTATATACATACATACATACATACATACATACATGTACATACATACATACATACATGTACATACATACATGTACATACATACATACATACATGTACATACATGTACAAACATACATACATACATACATACATACATACATGCATGCATGCATGTACATACATGCATGCATGTACATACATGCATGCATGTACATACATACATGCATGTACATACATGCATGTACATACATACATGCATGTACATACATACATGCATGTACATACATGCATGTACATACATGCATACATGTACATACATACATGCATGTACAGACATGCATGTACATACATGCATACATGTACATGCATGTACAGACATGCATGTACATACATGCATACATGTACATACGTACATACATACCAGTATCGTACATACATATATACATACTGGTACATACATACATACATGTACTGTACATACATGTACATACATGCATGTACATACATACATGCATGCATGTACATACATACATGCATGTACATACATGTACATACATACATGCATGTACATACATACATGCATGTACATACATACATGCATGTACATACATACATGCATGTACATACATACATACATACATACATGTACATACATACATACATGCATGTATGTACATACATACATACATGCATGTACATACATACATGTACATACATACATGCATGTACATACATACATGCATGTACATACATACATGCATGTACATACATGTACATACATACATGCATGTACATACATGTACATACATACATACATGTACATACATGTACATACATGTACATACATGTACATACATGTACATACATGTACATACATACATGTACATACATACATGTACATACATGTATGTACATACATACATACATGTACATACATACATGTACATACATGTACGTACGTACATACATACATGTACATACATACATGTATGTACATACATACATACATACATACATACATACATACATGTACATACATGTATGTACATACATGTATGTACATACATGTACATACATGTATGTACATACATGTATATACATACATGTACATACATGTACGTACATACATACATGTACATACATACATACATGTACATACATACATACATACATGTACATACATACATGTACATACATACATACGTACATGCATGTACATACATACATGTACATACATACATGCATGTACATACATGCATACATGTACATACGTACATACATACCAGTATCGTACATACATATATACATACCGGTACATACATACATACATACATGTACTGTACATACATGTACTGTACATACATGTACATACATGTATATACATACATACATACATGTACATACATGTACGTACATACATACATGTATGTACATACATACATACATACATACATACATGTACATACATACATGTACATACATACATGTACATACATGTACATACATGTACAAACATACATACATACATACAGATCAGCAGCAACATGAAACAAGATGGCGCCTATTGTCACGGGCTGCTGTCTAACTCGTCTCCTGAACTTTTTACTGCTGTTCATGTTCTGCCTTCTTTTCATCGACGATGCATCCTCGCTCCTGGTCTATGATCGTTCAACTCTTCTAAGTCTCCGGGACTCGCTGATCAACACACCGGCTACTGGCGAATATGGACATTTCAAGCCTCCTCCACCACCACCGTTCCTGGCTTCGATCCCAGCCTACCTACAACGCAACGCGACCACGCTGCCACGCAACAAGCGGCGCAGAAGACGCGGAACGAGGGCAGGCGTCCTGGTGAGATTTAAAAAGTATCTGTCGTCTCACAACACGCCGACGGCTGACTTACCTCCTGAATTCAGCGTCTTTGATGTCCGCCGTTCCTTCGCTCGTCGCCACAGAAGCCTTGTTGCTATCAATCATGTCGCCAGCGACCAGTATCCATCTTGCCCCCCGGTGTGGAAAACAGTGAAGCGAGGCAGCGTTAAACAACACCTCCGCCCGCTTGCTCGAGCTGAGAGTGACGTAACTGGCAGCGTTCCAGTACGTGCAGCATTGTTTAACGCCAGATCAATTACTAATAAAACTTTTATATTAAGTGATTTGATCTCAACTCATCGTCTGGATCTGTTTCTGATTACTGAAACCTGGCAGAAAATAGGAGACAACAGCTCCTTCTCTGAACTCCTCCCAAATGGCTACTCCCACCTGAGCGCTCCGCGTGGGGCTGGAAAGGGAGGGGGCCTGGCTGCTGTGTTCAGTGATGCATTCAAGTACCGTTTGTTGCCTCAGAAAAACTATTCCAGTTTTGAAAGCATGTTTTTTGTGCTGGAATCTGCTAAACCTATTTTGTGTGGCGTTTTTTATAGGCCCCCACAATACAATAAAAACTTTGTCAGTGAGTTTTCAGAACTACTGGCGGACTTGCTACCAAAGTTTGACTCTTGGCTTTTCTGTGGAGACTTCAACGTGCACACCTGCTGCCCAAGTAATCAGCTTGGATGTGAGTTTCAGAACCTCCTGGACTCTTTTAACCTGTCACAGTCGATCTCGGGGGCCACACACACCCTGGGTCATACACTGGATTTAATTATCTCCCACGGCCTTCAAATACCTGC
The DNA here is from genome assembly GCA_038048925.1 of Garcialebias charrua. Taxonomy (NCBI): domain Eukaryota; kingdom Metazoa; phylum Chordata; class Actinopteri; order Cyprinodontiformes; family Rivulidae; genus Garcialebias; species Garcialebias charrua. The sequence continues at coordinate 6,918 of JBBPBX010080804.1, read as the reverse complement.
TGTGGAGATCCTGGACACCTGTATCTCAGACCATTTTCCCATATTATTTGAATTTTTCACCACTCCTGCACCAAAGGCTATTCTCCCAGCACGTTTCTGCCGCTCCATCAACCCATTAACTCCAAATGAGTTTACTGATGCCTTTAAGAGCACTGAATTTTGCTCTGCTGTCAGCCTGAACCCATCTCTACATCCTGAGGACTTCATCAGCTCCTTCCATCACACCTGCACAACGATCTTGGACTCCATCGCTCCTCTCAAACAGGCATCTTCAAAAAACAGACCATCACCATGGCTCAACGAAACGACGCGAGCTCTTCGACAACGTTGCAGACAAGCAGAGCGAAAATGGAAGCGTGACCGGCTTCATGTATCTCAGGGAATACTGAGAGACTGTCTCTGTGAGTATGATAACGCTGTGAAACAGGCCAAGTCACAGTACCTCTCCAACTTAATCTCCACCAGCTCCAACCGGCCGAGGACGCTTTTCAGCACACTCCAGTCTGTCATCAATCCATCTGTCGATGTTCTGAAAACTGCCACACAGTCTACCTGTGATGACTTTCAGAGCTATTTTGTCAACAAAATAGACTCTATCAGACAGAACATTGTCAGTTCATCCAACACCATCCTGTCATGTACCTCTACAATAACCACTGCTGTTTTTGACCAGTTTGATCTCGTCTCACTGCCTCAACTCACCAAGGTGGTTCAGCAGATGAAACCAACAAACTGTTCTCTGGACATCATTCCCTCTAAAATGTTCAAACAATGCTTTGATGTAATTGGTCCTTCTGTTTTGTCATTTATCAACAGCTGTCTAACTTCAGGTTATGTGCCATCTGCTTTCAAACATGCTGTGGTCAGGCCTCTTCTAAAAAAACCAGGCCTAGATCCTACAGCTCTCTCTAATTTCAGGCCAGTTTCCCATCTGTCATTTCTATCAAAGGTCCTAGAAAAGATTGTTTTTATTCAACTTCAATCTTTTCTAGAACTCAACAACCTGTTTGAAAAATTTCAGTCAGGTTTTCGAGCTCGTCACAGCACTGAATCTGCACTGCTCAAAGTACAGAATGACATTCTTCTGTCTCTGGATGCAAAAAACCCTGCACTGCTGGTGATGTTAGACCTCTCAGCAGCTTTTGACACCGTCGACCATCAGGTACTAATCAACCGCTTGTCTCAGCAGGTTGGCCTCCAGGGAGCTGTGCTTGAGTGGTTCAAATCTTACCTGTCTGGGAGAACTTTCTCTGTCATGATAGGCGATCTGTCCTCCTCTTCATCAACCCCTCTGACCTCCGGCGTACCACAGGGATCTATTCTAGGGCCAGTCCTCTTCTCTCTTTACATGCTGCCATTAGGATCAATCATCACACGTCATAACCTGTCTTTTCACATGTATGCAGACGATTTACAAATCTATCTGCCAGTCACTCCCAACCCCTCACTCAGTTCAAACACTCTTGTCAACTGCTTAAATGACATTAAGCACTGGCTCTCTCAAAACTTCCTCCACCTAAACACAGATAAAACTGAATGCATTTTGTTTGGTGCACCTGATGACACCAGCAACATCCTTCCCAGTCCCAGTGTTGGTTTTCCCCTCCCCCACTTCAACTCGGTGGTCAGAAATCTTGGAGTGCAGTTTGACTCCAATTTAAAGTTTGATAAACAGATCAGTTCTGTTGTCAAGACCAGCTTTTTCCAACTCCGTCTGCTCTCCAAAGTCAAGTCATTTCTTAGTCGTGGTGATCTGGAGAAGGCCATCCATGCCTTTGTGACCTCCAGACTTGACTATTGTAATGCTTTGTATCTTGGCATTAATCAATCCTCCATCTCCCGTTTACAGCTTGTACAGAACTCTGCCGCGCGCTTTTTGACCAACACACGAAAATATGAACACATCACTCCTGTCCTGTCCTCTCTACACTGGCTCCCAGTTCAGTTCAGGATACAGTTCAAGTTGCTGCTGTTTGTTTTCAAAGCTCTGAATGGACTTGCTCCCCTCTACATCTCAGAACTTCTGAAAGTCCATCAGCCTGGCAGGGACCTACGATCTGCCAGTCAACACCTGCTGGAGGTGCCTCGCTCGAGGTACAAGCAATGGGGAGACCGGTCATTTTCTGTTGCCGGCCCAAAAGCCTGGAACAGCCTCCCCCTTGAGCTGCGTGCCACCTCTGATCTGACTCTGTTCAAAACCAAACTGAAGACCCACTTGTTCAAAAAAGCTTTCAGTGTGTAACTTTTATTATTTTGTATTTTAGTATGTAGCATCTTTATTTCAATTGCATTTTTATTTCACTTGTTCAAAAAAGCTTTCTGTGTGTAACTTTTATTACTTGTGTTATTTTAGTATGTAGCATTTTTTATTTCCATTGCCTTCTTTTATCGCTGTGGTTTCTTATTCTATTTTCATTGATCTATTGTTCCCGTTTATTCTTCTTTTTATCCTGTTAAGCACCTTGGTCAATGCAAGGCATTGTGGAAGGTGCTATACAAATAAAGTTTATTATTATTATTATTATTACATACATACATGCATGTACATACATGTACGTACATACATACATGTACGTACATACATACATGTACATACATACATACATACATGTACATACATACATGTACATACATACATACATACATGTACATACATGTACAAACATACATACATACATACATGCATGCATGTACATACATACATACATACATGCATGCATGTACATACATACATGCATGTACATACATGTACATACATACATACATGTGCATACATGTACATACATGTATGTACATACATACATACATGCATGTACATACATGTACATACATACATACATGTACATACATGTACATACATGTACATACATACATACATGTACATACATACATGTACATACATACATACATACATGTACATACATGTACAAACATACATACATACATACATGCATGCATGTACATACATACATACATACATGCATGCATGTACATACATACATGCATGTACATACATGTACATACATACATACATACATGTACATACATGTACATACATGTATGTACATACATACGTACATGCATGTACATACATACATGTACATACATACATGCATGTACATACATGCATACATGTACATACGTACATACATACCAGTATCGTACATACATATATACATACCGGTACATACATACATACATACATGTACTGTACATACATGTACTGTACATACATGTACATACATGTATATACATACATACATACATGTACATACATGTACGTACATACATACATGTATGTACATACATACATACATACATACATACATACATACATGTACATACATACATGTACATACATACATGTACATACATGTACATACATGTACAAACATACATACATACATACATGCATGTACATACATGTACGTACATACATACATGTACGTACATACATACATGTACATACATACATACATGTACATACATACATGTACATACATACATACATACATGTACATACATGTACAAACATACATACATACATGCATGCATGTACATACATACATACATACATGCATGCATGTACATACATACATGCATGTACATACATGTACATACATACATACATGTACATACATACATACATGTACATACATACATGTACATACATACATGTACATACACGTACATACATACATACCGGTACATACATACATATATACATACCGGTACATACATACATACATACCGGTACAAACATACACACATACATGTACTGTACATACATACATGTATGTACATACATACATACATACATACATACATACATACATACATACATACATGTACTATACATACATACATGTACTATACATACATGTACAGTACATGCATACATGCATGTACAGTGCATGTACAGTACAAGTATGTACAGTACATGCATACATGCATGTACAGTACATGCATACATGCATGTACAGTGCATGTACAGTACATGCATGCATGTACAGTACATGCATGCATGTACAGTGCATGCATGTACAGTGCATGTACAGTACATGCATGCATGTACAGTGCATGTACAGTACGTGCATGCATGTACAGTGCATGTACAGTACATGCATGCATGTACAGTGCATGTACATGCATGCATGTACATGCATACATGTACATACATACATGTACATACACGTACATACATACATGTATGTACATACATACATACATGTACATACATACATACGTACATGCATGTACATACATACATGCATGTACATACATACATGCATGTACATACATGCATACATGTACATACGTACATACATACCAGTACCATACATACGTACATACATACATACATACCGGTATTTACATACATACCGGTACATACATACATACCGGTACATACATACATATATACATACCGGTACATACATACATACATACCGGTACAAACATACACACATACATACATACATACATACATGTACTATACATACATACATGTACTATACATACATGTACAGTACATGCATACATGCATGTACAGTGCATGTACAGTACAAGTATGTACAGTACATGCATACATGCATGTACAGTACATGCATACATGCATGTACAGTGCATGTACAGTACATGCATGCATGTACAGTGCATGTACAGTACATGCATGCATGTACAGTGCATGCATGTACAGTGCATGTACAGTACATGCATGCATGTACAGTGCATGTACAGTACATGCATGCATGTACAGTGCATGCATGTACAGTGCATGTACAGTACATGCATGCATGTACAGTGCATGTACAGTACATGCATGCATGTACAGTGCATGTACAGTACATGCATGCATGTACAGTGCATGTACAGTACATGCATGCATGTACATGCATGCATGTACATGCATAGCATGCATGTACATACATGCATGTACATACATGCATGTATGTACATACATACATACATACATACATACACACATACATACATGTACATACGTACATACATGTACATACATACCAGTACCGTACATACATACAAACATACATGTATGTACATACATACATGTATGTATGTACATACATACATACATACACACATACATACATGTACATACGTACATACATGTACATACATACCAGTACCGTACATACATACAAACATACATGTATGTACATACATGTATGTACATACATGTACGTACATACATACATACATACATACATGTACATACATGCATGTACGTACATACATGCATGTACATACATGCATGTACATACATACATGTACATGTACATACCAGTGCATACATACCAGTACCGTACATACATACATGTACATATATACCAGTACATACATACATACATACATACATACATACATGTACATACATACATACATGTACATACATACATACCTACAACATACCACATAAATACTACACACATACATACCTACTACATACATACATACTACATACATACATACATACATACATGCATACTACATGCATTCTACATACATACCTATATACATACAACGTAGTACATACATACTACATACATACATACATATTACATACCACATACATTCATACATACTACATACCACATATATACCTACATACATACATACATACATACCTACAACATACTACACACATAATACATACATATTACATACATATAAATACATATATAAATACAAATAAATATATATATATATATATATATATATATATATACATATGCATATACATACATATACATATATATATATACATACATACATTTACATACGTATATATGTAGTGTGTATGTAGATGGCCTCTTCATAGGAACGATGGTTTGAGAGAGTAGTAAAGGAGGCCATCTTTGTGAAAAGAAACCGTCCATCATTAAAAAGGGGTGTAGGCCTCCTGGTTCAACTGTCTCCCTCCTACAATGCTGTTATTGCTAGTATCACTCAGCCCTCTGTGAATAGCAAACAACCATCAGGGTACTAACGATCCATCGTTGGGCTGATGGTCCTCCTTGATCATGGGAGCAGCTGGTTTTGTCTGTCATCAGAAAACTGGTTGATCCACTGTGAGAGGGTGCTATTTATAAGACTAAGCTGAATACAGCAGCTCAGACTGAGGAAGTCTTTCAGACGAAAGACGAAACATTTCTACTTTTTTGTTTTGTTTTGTTTTTTGAATGTCCAGAGGACCAGACTTAGCTTTTTTAAAATATGTATTTTACTTTACTGAAACTTCAAAATAATTATAATGGTCGTCTTTTCTTTTAACAGGTGTTTTTTTTTTCCGGATAAATCCAGAAAAGTGAACCAAAGTGGAGAACAAAAACTCAAAGCGTCGTCTCAACCTGAACCCCCAAGTCCTCACCCTGATACAGGAACTCACGAGTGGTGTGACACCTAAATACTGTAAGGACTCTCTCTGTGGACTCTTAACTGTTCAATGAAGAGGTACTGCAAGTTTTTGTTTTTTGGACTGTTAGCAGGAAAAAAATATTTGAAGTTTCTGCTATGTGGACTGTTCATTGAAGAAGCACTGCAAGTTTTTGTTTTGTGGACTGTTGGCAGGAAAAAAATATTTGAAGTTTCTGCTATGTTGGACTGTTCATTGGAGAAGCACTGCAAGTTTTTATTTTGTGGACTGTTGGCAGGAAAAAAATATTTGAAGTTTCTGCTATGTGGACTGTTCATTGAAGAAGCACTGCAAGTTTTTGTTTTGTGGACTGTTGGCAGGAAAAAAACATTTTGAAGTTTCTGCTCTGTGGACTGTTCATTGAAACACCACAAGTTTTTGTTTTTGGACTGTTCTGTTGGAGAAAAGGTACCGGTACTACAAGTTGTTGCTATGTGGACTGTTGACGTACATGTATTGCACATTTTTGCCTAAACTTCCAC
>JBBPBX010080803.1:0-16088 GCA_038048925.1 Garcialebias charrua | reverse complement strand
ATGTAGCTTTTAGCTACTTTTTAGCTACCTTATTTTTTAGCTAGTATTTTACTACTTTTACCTAGCTTTTTGCTACTTTAAAGTAACCTTGTACTGATGTAGTTTTTGCTTTTATTAATTTGAGCTATTAGCTAGCATGTTGCTATTTTTAGCTGGTATTTTGCTACAGCTAATTGTTTGCTACCTTAGCTTTTAGCTAGCTTTTTACTAATTTTAGCCAGCCTTTTGCTACTTTTATCTAGCTTTTTGATATTTAACTAACCTTTACTTTTTTTTAGCTGTTGTTGTAGCTACTACTTTTAACTAGCATTTTGCTCTTTTTTTTGCTGGTGTTTTGCAACTTTTCACTTTTAGCTTCCCTTTGATGTCTTAAGGCCGCAGTATAGCTCTGCATTCGGCCGAACGCCGCTCTACACGCGCGTGCTGTACGCAAGCAGTTTACTGTATAGCTCTGCGTTCGTTCTCGCGTTAATGCTCGCGTTTTCGCTCCAAATTCTTGACGTCATTTGAGCAGCAGCAGGGCAGAGCGTTTACCTACGGGACAAATTGAGTTCACTGATTGGTCATTTGCTGACACGCCTACTGAATAGATTGACAGGTCGGGTGGGGGAAAAAAAAGGCACGAGCCGGCAGCTGGCTCTGGCTGCAGCCGCTGCGGTGTTCTGTGTTTATATGTTAATAAAAAGTTCTAAAAAATAAAATAAAAACAGGGAGCGCTGGTCCAGCACACCAGGAAATCCACAGAACCTCGCGCAGCCACGTTGGACCTGAGTTTAATTCGCTCGTGACAAATTCATTCATTTCCTCATCATTTCAGTCATGGAGTCAACGGAGGAGGAAGCGATCACTTGACTTTTGGCAAAAAAACAAAAGAAAAGGCCAGATCAGGGATGAAGAAGGGGAATTTAATACATTTGTGTCACATACAAAACAGTCCGGCGCCGGGCAATTTATTGTGAGACAACGCGCTTGCGGTCGTAAAATTTGAGCTTGGCGCGTTCACGCCCGAGTTCAAAGGCTTGTGCCGCTGCGTTCGAACGGCGTTGAGCGGCGTTCGGCCGAACGCAGAGCTATACTGCGGCCTTTAACTATTAGCTAGCCTTTTGCTATAGCTATGACCTACTTTGAGCTTTTAGCTACAGTTTTGTGTCTTTTTAGCTCCTTCAGTAAATTTCAGCTGTCATTTAGCATTCTGGGCCTCCTTACTTAGGCTGCTACCCCGCGACCCGACCCCGGATAAGCGGAAGAGAATGGATGGATGGATGGATTTAGCATTCAAACCACAGTTCTCAACTTTTAGCAGACATCTCATTTTCTGCAATCTATCGATGTACTTCCTAGTTTCTTTTTCGGGAGTCTGATCCTTATTAAATGTACACCTCTGGTAAATCTTCAGATTTTGTTTTTGGTTTGGTTATTTGGACTTTTGTGATGAAAAAGTTTTGATGTCATCTTGTATTAATTTAGTTTATGTTAGTTTATTAGGGTTCAGTGTGTAAAGAGGTGTGAGTGTCACCGGTCAGAACGCAGGGCAGCGAGCGGAGTCCGGTGCTCGCCGCCACCAGCGAGGCCTCGTACGTGTTCCTGTCGTCACGTGGAAGAACCTGCTCCACACGCTTGTCCATGGACATCATCAGAACCCAGTCCCGGATCTGCTCCCGCTGATCAACCTGAAGGTTAGAGAGCAGGAGGAAAATGTCAAAAACTGCTTTTAGATAAACAGGCCAAGTGACAGAGTTCATTTGATTAACTGGCCCATTTAAATAAAATGATATTTATAAGGAAACACCAAATAACTGATAATAACATTAATGAAACTTTGTGACGGAATGCAGATCGCCCGCCACCGCCAAGTAAACTAAAGTTAGAAACCAAGTGATCAATTAGGGATGTGTTGGGGGTGACTCTCAGCTACTACCGTGCCAAATTTGATTTCATGCTCTAGCTATTCCTGGGTTTACTATGCTGGATAGATATTTACTAAGACGGCCGTCTTGAATTGGTTTGACTTCAAACGGTTAATTTTATTCCAAATTTTAAAGAAAGATGTGCGATCTGTTAACACTCAGAGTATGTGTTAGGCATGACTATCAGCTACTACCAAATCATATTTGAGGTCAGAATCTGTAAAAGTGACAGGGTTGGAGCCATTTTGACTCTGCTAAGGCAGCTGTCGGCAGCCATCTTGAATCAGACTGACTCTTCCTGTCTGTCTGGAGGAGTACATGATCTCTCTGTGCTCCTGTGGGTTTTCTTAAGGTCAAGGCCAAGGTTCTTTATTGTCATTTGCATCGCATGTGGTACATGAAGTGGAATGAAATTGTGTACACAGGATCTCAGTTACATTGAACAATAGCAAAAATATAAAGTGTTAAAATAAACAGTGGATCTAAGTCTTAGATATAAACTAAGATATACGCTAAACGAACGCCCAGCATACGCTCAAAGATCTGAAGCCCGAGATACACTTGAGCGTCCTCAGGTACGCCACTCTACGCGCGCATTTTGTGCGCATGTGTTTTGCTGCTATACTTCAGAAACTATCAGCTTTCAAACGCTCGCGTTCTCCTTGTTGTAATATGAGCAGCTGCGCACGGAGGGGACTCAACTGAGCTCGCTGATTGGTCACTTGCTGACACGCCTACTGAAATGATTGACAGCTTTCAGTCAGCTCATGTAGCTCGCTGAAGACCGCGGCGGTGTTCATGCGGTGTTTCTACTATATATGTTATAAAAAGTTCTCTCAGAAATAAAAATAATAACAGGGAGTGCTTTTCCTGCAGCACACAGCCCACCAGGGATATTTAAAACATCGCGCACCCAGGTAGGACCTGAATTCATTCATTTCATTCATGGAGTGAACGGAGGAAGAAGTGATTACTTGACTTTAGGCAAAAAAACAAAAGAAAAGGCCCGATCAGCGATAAAGAAGGGGAATTTATTTCATTTGTGTAACATACAAAAAATACAGCACTTTTATGTGTTTTTAGATGAAAGTGTGTTAGCTAACCGTTTGGAAACAAGTTTCTGAGAATGTTTATGAACTAGTATGAACGTTTGTGATGAAAAACGAGTGTTCGTAGTAGCGCTAGCATAAATTTTCCAACTTACGACCGAAAATCCGGACTTACGAGCAACACGTGTTTCGGGTTCCGACGTACGAGATTTCGTCTTACGAGATAGTCGTAGGAACGGAACTCGCTCGTAAGTCTGGGATCACCTGTACAATGTATTTTACTGCAAAAGTGTCATCTGGTTTATTAACTTTGGTTCCAAAGAACTGCAACAGTAATGTTCAAAATAATTTGGAGCGCAAGATCAACAATGGATAAAAGAACTTGGATGCATAAGTTAATTAAATTGTGCAAAAACAGACAAAAGAAAATAAAAATATCAAGGAAATACTTAAATAATGTAAATCAACAATGAAACTACGTAAAATGGTTTTAACAAAGAAATTTAAAGTTAAATAATTAGTTCTTAAAACTATGTAAATGTATTCTGATGCATGCTCAATAATCCAGGTAGAAAAATCCAAAAAAGCTAAGTCTGGTCCTCTGGACATTCAAAAAACAAAACAAAACAAAGCAAAAAAAACTGTAGAAACGTTTCGTCTTTCGTCCGAAAGACTTCCTCAGTCTGAGAAGCTGTGTTCAGCTCAGTCTTATAAATAGCACCCTCCCACAGTGGATCAACCAGTTGGCTGATGACAGCCGAAACCAGCTGCTCACATGATCAAGGAGGACCATCAGCCTGACGATGGATCGTTAACACCCTGATGGTTGTTTGCTATTCACAGAGGGCTGAGTGATACTAGCAATAACAGCATTGTAAGTGGGGGACAGTTGAACCCGGAGGCCTCCACCTCTGTTTAATGATGGACGGTTTCTTTTCACAAAGATGGCCTCCTTTACTCCTCTCTCAAACCATTGTTCCTCTCTATCAAGGATGTGAACATCTTCATCCCTGAAAGAGTGACCGCTGGCCTGGAGATGAGTGTAGACCGCAGAGTCCTGACCTGATGATGTTGATCTTCTGTGCTGGGCCATCCTTTTGGCCAGTGGCTGTTTAGTTTCCCCGATGTAAGACTGATCACAGCCCTCCTGACACTGAACAGCATACACAATATTACTCTGTTTGTGCCGGGGGACTGGATCTTTGGGATATGTAAATGTATGTAACAATTTGCAAAAGCTGAACTTAAAAGATTAAATAGAATCATATAGAAATCATTACAATTTTTTTAAAAAATATAATCTGTTGCACTTAGGGGGCCCACTAGTGGCCCCGGGGCCCTAAGCAGCCGCTTAGTTTGCTTATGCCTTGGGCCGGCCCTGCTAACAGTGCAAAACAATACACCGAACAACAGCAGCACGAATGAGTCTTTGTGAGTGGATGAGTACGAATGAATGAATATTTCTCTGGGTACTCCGGTTTTTTCCCTCCTTACGCCATTTTGTTTGTTTGTTTGTTTCTTTCCTTCCTTCCTTTCTTGATTTTTTCCACCCATCCATCTATCCTGCCTTTTTTCCTTTTCCTTTCTTACTTCCCTAATCTACTTCCCCCTAAGACACAATGGTACATGCTTGTACTATTCAACCTCTGCTCGACTGCCTGGGTGACATCAGGGACTGGATGGCTTTAAATTTCTTCTTTCAATGAAAAGAAGTCTGAAGCCATGTTGTTCCTTCCCAATGACACCATCTTGAACCACTGTATCGATCTTTCTGCTCTAGCCCTGTCTGAAAAACAAAAAGTCACAAATCTGGGAGTGATAATGGATCCTTCCATGACACTCAACAGTCATGTAAACATGATCGTTAAATCCTGTTTTTTTCAGCTGAGGCGACAGTCTAAGCTGAAGCCCATATTATCCAAAAATAACCTGGAGACAGTAATTCATGCATTTATTACATCTAGGCTTGATTACTGCAATTCACTTCTGTTTGGTATCTGTCAGGCCACCATTGCATGATTACAACTGGTCCAGAACGCAGCAGCCCAATTTTTAATCAGTACAGGCTAGGGGTGGGCGATATGGCTCAAAAATTATATCGTGATACTTCAGAGCATTATCACGATAACGATACATTTCGTGATATAACCAAAGAAAAAAAAATCTAATTTATTTATTTGACAAAATTAACTTAACATGTTCCTTTGCAGCATTATATAAAATTGTAAAAAACAACAAGGGGTAATTTTACTGAAATTTATTAAGTAAAGTATTCTGTCTCCAAGTATAAAAATAACTTGTAACAAGTTGATCAGCTGACCCTGAAGCTTCTGGTGTTTCAGCTTCCTCTGTTCCTGCAGGAATTATTCATTTTTCTGATTCATTTTTTTAAACTGATCTATCTGATTCTCTGATCACCTGCCTCTGTGTGAGACTGTGTGTTCGACAGCTGAACCGTGCGACAGTTTTAAAGCGAGGGAGAGAGCAGCCCGCACACACGCTGAGCAGCGCGGGGCGGGGGGACAAGCTCTCTGTACCTGTGCAGTGAGAGACAGCGGAGAGACAGCTGAAACACGTTGTTTGCATTACACCAGTACACAGACAGGTGGAGGGAGGTGCGCAGCTCGTTTTGGTCTTTTGAAGCACTCGGAAGTGAAGGGGGCGGGGCGCCCCGACGTATTACGTCATGAAATTAGCATATCATGATATAACTTTTTTGCCCGGGCAAGCTTTTTTGCCTGGTAAAACCGGTAATGATATGATATGGCCCAGCCCTAGTACAGGCAAAAGAGAGCACATTACACCAGTCTTGGCCTCCCTGCACTGGCTACTGGTTCATCTTCGAATCCAGTTCAAAATTCTCCTGTATGTCTACAAATCACTGAACAGTCTCGCCCCCGCCTACCATCTCTCTGATTTGCTACAGCTGTATGTCCCACCACGTTCTCTGAGGTCAGCGGACCAGTTACTTCTCACAGTTCCAGGAACTCGTCTTAAACGCAGAGGTGACAGGGCCTTCTCTGTAGCAGGACCAAGACTCTGGAATGAGTTACCTCTGCTCGTCAGACAGGCCCCCTCCCTCTCAGTTTTCAAATCCCGTTGAAAGACCCACTACACTACTATTCTGTTGCTTTCAACACCAGAAGATCTGGGTTTGAACCTGTTTGCTTCACACAGGTTGGTAGTTATATTTATTATGCAATTACAGTATGCATTATGTTAGGCTAATTGGTAACTCTAAATTGACCCTGGGTGTGAGTGAGACAGGTCCCTCTTGTAAATGAGTCCCCGTGGCTCAACGAGGCTAGCCTGTATAAATAAAGGTTGAATGAATTATCTGCAACGTTTTTATGTCTATATTCTGATTTTACTTCATTTTGTGTGTTGCCTGTTGTTTGTTTGTTTGTACAGCACTTTGGTTGGCCTTGTTGCTGTTTTAAGTGCTCTATAAATAAAATGGTAAAATGGTATTGTATGGTTCCTTCCATCCATCCATCCATCCATCCATCCATCCTTCCTTTTTCCTTCCTTTCATCCATCCATCTTTCCTTCCTTCCTTCCATCATCCATCCTTTCTTTTCCTTCCTTCCTTTCTTTTTCCATCCATCCAGCCATCTACCGGTATCTATTCTTTTTTCCTTCCTTCCTTCATCCATCAATTCATCCATCCATCCTTCCCTTTTTCCTTCCTTCCATCCATTCACCAATCCATCCTTTCTTTTTCCTTCCTTCCATCCATCCATCTACCAATCCATCCTTTCTTTTTCCCTCCTTCTGTACATCCATCCATCCATCCATCCCAACTTATTGATGCAGATTATAAAAAATGAAACATTGTGAAACTAACGCCTTTTTTGATTGTGAAACTAAGAAAATAAAAACTTTACATTTCCATCTTGTTGTTCTTTAAACTCATTTGTCTTCATTTTGATTGTTAAAAATTCATTAATTTTCTTTCATCAGATATTTTGGTGAGGAGACCAGATTTGTCTCGTGTCTCATCAGTTCTTTTTCCTGTGAGCCTAATGGGTAAAAATGGATCGCTCGAGCAGCTGACGATCAGCTGACAGAACACCGGTGGTTTCACGGAGCTGCGTTTATTCTTATTTATTAACAACACCGCAGAGGAATGTGACACTGACTCCTCCAAATCTGATTTGTAGCTCCACACCAATATTGTCTCCATCAATCAGTGTGTAATTCACAGCCAGACGTGCTGGATGTGAGCTGGAAGGAGGGTTTTCTTACGGTGACGCAGAGTTTGGTCGGAACCGGAACCTGGAAGGGAATGTCAGTGTCCTGGAAGTCGGAGTGATCCAGACAATCCAGGGTGCCCTCGTCAATGGCCTAAAGACAGGAAGTGACAAATTAATGAAAGAAAAAAGCTTGTTTAAATTCTGGCTAGACAAAACTAGATGTTTCTGGCTTTTAAAAACATCACGGAGATGATAAAGTGAGTTTTTAAAGGCTGTGAAAGCGGAGACACTCACATCACACAGATCCAGGAAGTGGTTGAAAAAGACGAAGGCCATGTTTTCCCAGCCAACAGCCTGCTAGGATAAACAAAAGACAACATGTTTGGTCAAACGAACACTTTATAATGAAGATTTCTCTAAAAATACAAGTTTACACAATCAAAATCAAACGTCAAAGGTCTGATCAAACGTTTAACTTCATACTGAAGGAGGGTCAATAATAACTAGGAGCCACACATATTGATTTAAGCTGCCCATTAACTAAAACGGAAGGGTTTAAAAATAAGTGAGGAACATCTGGAATATATGTAAAAATGAAAGGATGAAATGCTTGTCACCCGCCACCTTTTGTCCCAGTGTTTTAGACTAATGTGTTGAGAAATAACGGTCGATTTGATCAAATCTGGAACATAATAATGATAATGTTATTTGTGAGATCTAGAAAGTCTCATTTTAAAACATAAATTGAGAAATAAAAACAAAGATTTTGAGAGGTTGAGGACTTCTTTCATCCCAGCAGCCCCCTTTCAACTTCCTCCTCAACCCAGAGCATACCTCCACCTCTCTGGATTCTCTTCCACCTGCTCTCTAAAGACCACAATTGTGAGGATCAGTGGGTTTGTGATCCTTGTGTTTTTCCAGCTCCTGTCACACCTGTTCCCTATCACAATCACTCCAGGTGTTCATCATTGTCTCTTGTTAGTGTTCTTATTTATTCTGCGTCTCCTCGTTGTTCCTCTGTCCGTGGATTGTCCTGTCTAGGCTCATGTTCTGCCTCGCTTCGTGTCTCCTAGTACGTAAGTTTTGCTGCCACATCAGCCTTTTTGTTTACTTTAATAAATATTATTCTTTATTTTATTCTTGAGCTTCTGAGTCGGGTCTGCACCCTGGGTTCAACCACACACCAGATCATGATAGTGACATCAGAACAAAACCTGGTAAAACTAAAACCCTGATATTTTCCTGGTGGACTTACCCTGCAGGCCAGACCAGCTTCGTAGAACGCTTTGTCTACAGGAATGAGCTCTGTGTGACGCAGCAGAGACACCGACAGCTTGGCTGCTACGCTCACCTGAAAACACACAGCAGCAGTAAAAGAACATGAGCAATGCACCCTGTAATGTACTGAGGTAGAATAGGTGTAAATTCCAGGTGTAGGCGTAAAATCTACCAGCTGTTCGACTCCCTTAGCAGCAGATCTGCTGGAGAAGTAGTGCGCGATCAGCAGCATCTGGTCGAAGTCTTGGTGAGCTGGAGAGTTGGCCTCGGCCGACTTGGACATGTTGTCACACTGAAACGAACCACACACAGACAGAGCAGCCTCACAAGGTGTCTGCTTATAAACACACGACGTGTTCGCTGAAGGCGCTGTGTTTTACCAGCTGCAGCAGGAAGTTCCGGAGGTCGGCCCACATGCGGTAAGACTCAGGCCCGTCGGTGTCGGAGACGTTAATCAGATCCAGGAACAAACGCTTGTAGATGTTGAAGTTCTGATCACAAACATTAGTTATATTACTTTTTAGGTCAAGTAAAGTTTAATTTGAGTTATCGGATGTGAAATCACCTGAGGGTTCGGTGGAGCTCCGTGCTGAATGTAGAGCTGCAGAGCTTTCACAGCGTCTCCTTCTTTGATCAGGTGAGTTGCGTAAAGAGCCACGTACTTCTGGAGGATCTTAAAGGTCTGGTAAAAACACAAAAGCAACAGTGAGTGAGAAATGACAGTAAATACAACAAAACTACTCACATCCAGGTGGTTTCACCCACTCCAATCCTAAAACACAAAACCAAAGACTTTTTACTGTGCGTGTGTTAAAGAAGGTTAAATTATTAAATTAAACTCAACTCTCTGAAACAGTCGGAATTATTTAAGATTATTTATCTACAGTGTGCAAACAAAGGAATTATGACAGAAATGTTCTTACAGGCAATTTATTGTCACATAAATGGTAAAATGGTAAATGGAGCTTACTTATATATCACTTTGCAGCCCCCTTTGAGGGGCCTCAAAGCGCTTCACAGTACCAGCCATCCACACATTCATACATCGGTAGCGGTAGACTGCCATGCAAGGCGCTGCCTGTCCTACCGGGAGCAACTTGGGGTTAAGTGTCTTGCCCAGGGACACAACGAGGTATGCCGTGACCGGGGATCGAACCCAAGACCTTCTGGTCCTGAGCCGGCTGCCCTGCCTCTACACCATCTCGGCCCACATAAGAACACGTTTTTTTTTTTTTTGTGCTGGGTTGAACTGAAATCATTTATCCAAAACTAAAACTTAAAACCATTTCGTAAATAGTTTGTGGGTCATGAACGTTGATGAGAAAGTCTTAAAGTAAACACCATTAACCATTCTTCTTTTTCTTTTTTACTTTAGCTAACAAAAACTTTGTTGCTAGAATATTAATGACATAAAAATAACCGTTTTTTTTTCTCAAACTGGTTAAATACTGAAAATAGAGTCAACAGAGTGAAATATATTTCTATTTTAATATACATGTATATTACCTTACTTTAATGTGTGACATTTGTATTCTTTACATTTTATATGCTAAGGATGCCAAATGTGCCTTATGTGCCTCACTGCATATGCCACTTTGCCTCTATACCAACATCAAATACCTCATACATATACTGTGTACATTAACTTATATGCTGCTGTGCCACTCTTTGCAAATGTCAATGCTAGAACCTTCAGTTTATTTTATAGATATACTTTTTATACTTTTTATACTACTATGCAAAAACTCAGGACAGTATTACACTTTTATTATTTCATTTTATGCTTATGTTCATTGGGTGTTTGGTGTTTCAGTGTTGGTGTAAATTTTCATACTTTTATACTATTATGAAAAAACTCAGGACAGTGTTACACTTTTACTATTTTATGCTTATGTTTATTAAATGTTTTAGTGTTTAGATGGTTACTGTTGCACCGAGGGACTGAGAGAAACGCAATTTCAATCCTGTGTATGTCCTGTACATATTGCAGTTCTGACAATAAAGTTGACTTTGACTATATGGCATCTTATATCATAATTTTATGTGTTAAGGGAAGGGAAGTCTGAGATGGTCATCATTCGTTTCCATACAATGGTGAAATTAGTTATCTGCATTTAACCCATCACACCTGAGATACACCCAGGTGGAGCAGTGGGCAGCTATGTAGGCACCTGGGGAGCAATTAGAGATTAAGTGTCTTGCTCAGAGACACCACGACATGTGGGAATGGCTGGGAATCGAACTGCAACTTTCTGGTGTCCAGTTGGCTGCCCTGCCTCTACCCCATCTCGACCTCTCAAAATATGGCACCTGGTATTCCCAGGCGGTCTCCCATCCAGGTACTAACCAGGCCAGACCCTGGTTGGCTTCCGAGATCAGACGAGATTGGGCGTGTTCAGAATCAGAATCCTTTTATTGTCATTGCACAGAAGCACAACAAAATTTCATTTCAGTACAGCCGTCCAAAGAAACAAAAAGACAACCAACAACATAAGACATGGGTAGACGGGTGCCTGAGGCTGCAGCCTCAAGGGAGGCGCTGCCCTTTTCGTTAGATAAGGAAAAGGGAACCATGACGAAAGAGGAGGTAAAAAAAGCACAGGACAAAGAGCAGAAGTTGGGCAGATAGAGGAAGGACCACGAGGAAAAACAAAAGCGTACACCTTCACCGAAAGCAGGAAGAGACAGGTGGTATGGCCATAAACAAAGAGACAAGGTGGATCTTTTGTTCCGGAGAGGTTCTATTTCCGGTAGGAAGGATTTCTTAGATGCACGTCTACATTTCCCAACAAACAAACGCAAGCATTCAAAAATGAGAGTGGAGGACTATTGGCCGAGAGCTGGTCACATGATGGAGTGCAGGGACTTCCCACAGGTCGTCAGTGACAAACAGTTCCTGGAGGTGTGGCCAGTTCTGACGAGAACTGTTGATCCTTTGAAGAGTTGGTGCAAAGTATCCTCGTGGTGTGTTTGAACGGCCCACGCTGTATTGGGTTTTGTGCTTTACATGTGTGTAAAATAAACCTTCTAAAATGGCAAAATATCTCTTCTTCAGATCTGCTTCAGACCTTTTGAGACCACGCTAACAAGAGTCCAAGAGCAATAATAATGACTCATTAACTTAACATTATTATAGTATTTAAGTGTCTAATACAGGGGTCACCAACCTTTTTGAAACTGCGAGCTACTTCGTGGAGTCATACAAAGGGCACAAGTTTGATAAACTCTTCAGAAATAACACAGCGTACATTTAATTTTTTTAATAATAAACATATTTTTAAGAACATATTTTTAAGATAGACATTTTAAAATATATATAAATTCAAAAAAAGAATAACAACTGAATAAAATTTAAATGCAGCTTAGTAGTGAGTTGTGCTATTTTTAGAACAGGTCCGAGGGCACCTCAAATGGTCCTTGGGGGCACCCGGGTGCCCGCGGGCACCGTGTTGGTGACCCCTGGTCTAATATATATATATATATTTTTAAATAACCAAGGATTCTCACTATGTTAGATTTCATCTCTTAAGCATTAAAAGTCAATCTGCTCACATGACACAAAAACAAGAAAAGTCCTGAATATAGAAACCAGACGGCTCTTACCTCGCTAACATTCAGAACAAACGGCTCAAACTCAAATAATTCCAGTAAACAACACAAGCTGAGGTTTACCTTTGAAACTGTTAAGGCTTGAAAATTTTCTGGTAATATTGACAGAACAGGTCGTATTAAAGACGATTGTTCGGTCGGTACCTGTTTGGACGCCGTGTCCAGACATTTGTCCCACTGTCCTTTCTCAGCGTACAGGTCCAGAGCCGCCATGACGTCCACACCCACCAGCTGAGCACACAGACACAACAACAGCTCGTCACTTCCACGGGACACAGCGTGAAAACACAACTGGACCGTCAGATTTTCTGTCTCGAACTTTTGGCCCAAACATTTAGTGCCAAATAAATAACATGACGATAAAGAAAACAGTTTTTAGGGGGGGGAGCGACTTACAGATTCGACTTTGCCTTGACTTTTAAGGTGCTCTTTGTACTTCTGGTCCACATAATTCTCGTACCTGTAAAATCAGCATCAGTTACATGAAAATAAAAGCATTTCTCTTCTGTTTTCGGCACTAAATCTAAATGTTTCTGGTAACCATGGTGACACTGGGGCGATTTAAAAACCTCGGCTCCAGCTCCTTGGCGACTCTCTTGGCTTTTTTCCACTCCTCTCCCTCGATGAAGACGTCGATCGCCTCTTTGATCAGGTCCAGGTTTAAGTAGAGCTCAGCAGCCTTGGACACAAACAGAACGCCAAAAACCGCACACCGTTACACAACAGGACAAATTCAGATTTGAAGCGTTTAAACATTTCCTATTACAAAGCATTTTTATGTTGTTGTTGTTTTGGTGCATGTTTGTGTTTTCACCCACAGCGTTGAACCTCCTGAGCTGTGTGAGCTGCGGTCCGATGACCCGGGTCACCTCTGCGGCTCGGTCTCTGCTCAGGAACTTGATGGACAGCTCTGCTGCCTTCAGACACACAGATTGAAGGTTTAGATCAGCTTTGTGTTTTTAACTTAAAACCTGAAGTAAACTAGGATTCTGTGGAGGACACTGTTAACAGCTCCAACAAGTCTAACCAGAGCAAACGGCACATTACACGACCGTCGACAGACTTTTATACAGCAACCTGTAGCAACGGCCTTGACAAGCAAAGACCCTGTCTAAACTTTGACCTTGATTTATGACCTTGAAGTTATGGGCGAGACAAGAGAAAGTTTAGATACTTACGGACGTGCACATGGATGGAGACTATTCCATGATGCGTCCACCTTTGACGGGTGTATAAAAGTAAAAATCTGTTCAGCTAGGTTCAGCCATGAAAGCTGTGTGCTTTCCTTTTTGTTAGCAAAATATATAATGAACTATTGGACGGATTTAAATGAAAATAATCCCAGGATGTATTAGATTTTAGAATCGGTCTGATTCAAGATGGCTGCCACAGTTAATCAGCCTTAGCAAACACAAAAATGGCTATAACTAGGGATGCATGATATCATCGGCATGGTATCGGATGATATTAGCGGTAAAGTTAAACATCGGCCGTTCCATCAAAATAACTCACTGATATAAAAGGCGCTGTTTTTTAATATATGTTGTATATTTATACAGTGTTACATCATTTTCAGCCCCTTTTTGGCATCTGCATTTGGTAGCAGGTCAAATTGACAAAGACCTGCAGAATAATGTAGTGTTTTAATTCCACAGCAGAGAAAGATGTGTAGTATCTGTAAGTAGGTATAGGGAAAAAACTTTTTGGTATCGGTTATCTGCCAAACAAGTTTTAACATATCGGCCAAAAATCCAATATCGTGCATCCCTGGCCATAACTGTCGGTTTTACAGATGCTGAGCTAAACTTTGGTGTGGTAGTAGCTGAGAGCTCTCCCCAACACAAACTCTGAGTGCTAACAGCTCATACAAAATCATTGTTTAAAACTTCAGCAGGAAAGGCTGCGGGTGACGTGCGCTACGACAGTGAACGCTTCTTTAGTCCATCTGCGTTCTTGGTTTTTCTTCTTTGGCTGATTTTAAATAAAAGCACAGGCGACAGAAAACCGATGTGATTCAACTCCGATAAAATGAACCACGTCTGGACTGAATTTGTTTCCTGGGGTTGACAGCGACCAAACACTAAGAGAAGCAGTAAAGATAACAGGTGATGTGCACGTTTGAGCTCAGCACCGGGAGGAACCGTATTGATCGCCGTGATCCTGCGATCTTTGCTCCACCACCAGCAGGAGGGCAAACGTTTAGTATGTAAACAAACCCGGGACTCACGCTGATGCTGCGGTCTCTGGGTTAATCCAAGTCCCGCAGGATGTGAACCCATTGATCCTCGAGACCCCGTGACCTTCGTCTTTAGGCTCACGGTGAAACGGATCATTGAGATATTGAATGATCTGACCTCAGCAGAGCAGAGATCAGAAACCTGGCAATGAATCTCTAACGGACTTCAATCAGAAAGATTCTGATTAAACAATAAAACACGTGACACCGAGGTGCCGTGCGCACCTTTTCTTTGATGATGATTTGATGTATTTTCATATTAACAGTCATTTTGAACAGGGACTCTATGCCAGTCCTTATGCTTCAGACTCTGAGCCGGACGGAGCAGCAGAAATTATTTTAGGAAGAAGAACCTCTACCTTCATCCAGCATTTCTCCACCAGGGCCACGTTGGAGTCGTCCTTCACCTTCAGGTAACACTCCACGGCTCGATTGTATTCACCGGACTGTTCCCACTCCTTCGCCTGCTGCAGCAAACCCTCCACCCCCCTGAACCCACAAACAAAGACTAAGGTTACTTCATACTGCGGGGGAAACAGGCAACATATACAACTCTTTCTATTATTAAAATGATCTCCAAATGATTTCTATGTAATTAAATGTTTTGAGGATGTTGTTAATACTGTATTTGATTCGTTTCCTGTGTGTTTATCTTTCAGCAATATAAATAATTATGTATATTTGGTGCTATTTTAGCCACTCATATAGCAAAATGCTCAGTTCATTCAGGAGAGGGATGCTTGGTTTTGGTTTTTGTAATTTTTATACCGTTTCAAAAATAAACTCCATTTGCAAAATTAGTTTGAAATATTTTAACTTTAAATGTATTTCCTCATACACTGAGTTCTCTTTATTTCTCTTTTTCTTGGGAAACATTCTTTTTAAAATCTGCTTCAGTAAATTGGTGCCTTTTTTTTTTTTTGCTACTTTAATTTTTAGCCAACATTCTGCTACTTTTAGCCTTTAGATAACCTTTTGCTGATTTTAGCTATCATTTTGGATCTTTTAACTCTTTGTTATGTAGTTTTTAGCTAATTTTTTGCTGCTTTTAGTGTTTAGCTAATAACATGTTGCTGCTTTTAATGTTTTTTTGTTGTTGTTTTAGCTAAACCTTGGCAGATTTGAGCTACTATATAGCTATTTAAAACATTTTAGCAACATTTTTGCTTCTTTAAACTATGTTTTTGCTATGATTCTGTAGCATTTTGCTATTTTAAGCTAATCTTCTGCTTCTTATAGCTTCAATCATCATGTTTCAGTATTTTCAGCAAATTCCTTCAGCTGTCAACATAATGTCTGAGAAAATTCTGTTTCTCTAATATTGATATGTCGAAGAATATGTGCGTCTGTTTTTTGTTTAGCTCCGCATTGGCTCCTATTCCTTGGAAGAAACTGGAACTTTTTTTGTTAAACACACCCCAAAATTAAATAAATCAAATTACATTTTACAGTGATGCTTCGAGGAGTAACCAACATTCAACATCCAAAAACAAAAGATAAAATCTTAAAGGGGACCACATATTCAAAATTCACTTTTTAATGGTTTTTTTACTCAACTTTGGGTATTTACTTCATAAAAAAAAAACAGTCCTAAGGCCAAAAAAATGCACCCAGTGGTTTATTTACTCTAAGTATATTTATTTTACTTTGATAAGATAGGTTTCGTTTTGAAAATCATTGCGCTTGTGACGTCACAAGCGCCAGGACAACCCACCCCAACCTGAGTCCAGCCCCTCACCTAGCAACCCCTGGTGCTCAACCCACTTCTGTATTAAACACATGACTGTTGTTTTTCATGATTTCATCTCATCTT
>JBBPBX010080802.1:0-16088 GCA_038048925.1 Garcialebias charrua | reverse complement strand
CCGCCCTTCCCCTACCCTGTGTAACAGCAGCTGTCCCCATCATACGGAGCACAAAGTTTGTTGCTCTGCGGGCTTCATCCAGCAATTCGGCAGCCGCCTGCTTGTCCGTTGTTGTTTGGAGCTGTTGCAACTTTTCCGCTAGGTAAGCCTGCATTAAAGCGGACGCATTAATGGTGCGTGCCGCGAGTCCCTGAGCCCTGTAGCATTTCTTGAGTAGAGACGCTGAGGCTTGACAAGCCTTCCTGGGAAGAGTTGGTTTTGTTCCTGATGATTTAGGAGCCAGGTGAGACGCTAGTGTGTCCTCAATCTGAGGCACGTTAGCTATTCCCACTTCATCCATCCTGTCTACGTCGAGGAACTGTGAGAGGGGAAGAAGCATAGGGGCTCTTGGTTGAGTCCAGGTGCGAGTTAGTTCTGTGAGGAAGTCCGGGAACACGGGCATCTTGTGCCTCGTGGCGGCCTGCTGATTCGAGTAAAAATAGTTTCCTGCCAGCCTCGTGACCTGTTGGCGAGGTGGAGGTTCAGGCCATGGGATGTATAGCACGTCCGCTGCTCTGTGGCACAAGTCGAACAGAGCAGGGATGGAAAATTCAGTTTCTGGGAGCACAGGTACCGGGGTCTGGGAGAGAGCTTCGCCCTGATCCTCCAGTTCCACGTCCGCCTCCTCCATTGAAATATCGCCCGAGGCTGAAATCGAGATCTCGTCCTCGTTCATCATGCCACGGGTGTCTAACTCGACTGTTAGGTCCACCATAGGATCCAGCACGTCAGGGCTGTCGCCCCATTCGACACGTGTGCTGTCATGTAGAGCCATGTTCTCTAGCTCCGGCGTGGGAGTGAGGGGCTCTGTGGTGTCCGCGTCCGCTGTTGTCGCTGAAGCGCCCATGACTTTGGCGACGAGGTCAACCCGATGCCACATCAAGGCAACCGTCAACATCAATGAGGACCCTCATCAATACGCATACCGTGAGAACCAATCAACAGAGGACGCCATTTCTTCCGTGGTCCACACTGCTCTCACCCACCTGGATCAGAAGGACTCATACGTGCGTCTGCTCTTCGTGGACTTCACATCTGCCTTCAACACCATGATCCCCCAAACTCTGATAGACAAACTATCTACACTTGGACTAAGCCCCTCCATTTGTAACTGGGTACTAGACTTCTTAACAGACAGACCACAGTCCGTGAAGATCCACAACTTCTCCTCCTCCACCATAACCCTCAGCACTGGCTCTCCTCAAGGATGTGTGCTGAGCCCCCTTCTGTTCACTCTGCTCACATATGATTGTACAGCCACACTTCCAGGCTGTCATATTGTTAAGTTTGCAGATGATACAGCGGTGGTGGGATGCATCACAAACAATGATGAGTCCAGCTACAGACAGGAGGTGGAACACCTGGAGAGCTGGTGCAAAGAGAATAATCTTCACATGAATGTGAAGAAGACAAAGGAGATGATTGTGGACTTCAGAAGGAACAAACACACCCACACCCCACTGAAAATAGGTGGGTCTGCAGTGGAAGTGGTCTCCAGCTACAAATACTTGGGTGTACACATGAATGATAACCTCAGCTGGAGCAACAACACCACCAGCCTGATCAAGAAAGGTCATCAGAGACTCTACTTCCTCAGACGGCTGAGACGTGCTGGTCTGAGCAGCCCAGTTCTCACCTCGTTCTACAGGTGTGCAGTGGAGAGCGTCCTGTGCTCCAGCATCAACGTGTGGCATGGAGGCTGCACAGTTGAAGAGAGGAAAGCTCTACAGAGAGTGGTGAAGGCTGCACAGAAGTCTGTTGGAGTCAGTCTCCCCACCATCACAGACATTTACACCTCCAGATGCAGGAAAAGAGCCACCTGCATCATGAAAGACCTCACTCACCCAGCACACTCACTCTTTGCCCCACTCCCCTCAGGACGGAGGTTGAGGAGCATCAAATGTAGAACCACTAGACTGAGGAACAGCTTCTACCCTGAGGCTGTTAGACTCATGAATAAATAAAAATAAAATAAAAAATAAACACTGCAAAATATCACATCATGCTGATGCTGATCTGTTTTCTTGTTGCTGTGTTCATCTGTGTTCATCTGTGACCATCTGCTCATACAAACTCATGTTCGTGCTGCTGTTTATTTCCACTATATTAGGCTTAGTGTATTACTAGTTGATGTTTTTCTTAGTTAATTCTAGATGTTATTACTGTTTTTCTCTTGCATTTGTTGTTGGATGTAACTGGGACCCCGTGTACATAATCTCGTTTTCATCACATGTACCACATGCGGTGCAAATGACAATAAAGACTCTCTGACTCTGACTCTGAAATCCGTCTGCGCGCGCCGCCATTTGCAGCTCCTTTTAGCATTAGCCCACCTCCAAGGCTAATGATAGCTCTTCCTCCTCCGGCACACCGCCAGCTCCGCTCGTTGTATGCAGCGCTTTTGGGAGCGATCGTTGCTTCAGTCCATACACACACAAAGTTCACCGAGTGTCTCCAGTTAATTTATCTGTATGAGGCAACCTTTGACCGGACCCACACGGACCTCAAAAGTCAGCAGCTCCCAGCAGTTCCCGCACGCAGATGGTCCCTTCGCCGGCGGTCTGCTCGTTTTATTTCTGCCGGTTGCGCGTTGGGAGCGATCGCTAAAAATTGAACTAAAATGTAAAAATAACAATTGTACTTTATTTATAAAGCCATTTAAAACAACCACAGCTGCAACAAAGTGCTGTACACATGAAATTAAGAACATTTAAACAAAAGATGAGATGAAATCAGGAATCAGGTGAGGGGCTGGACTCAGGTTTGGGGTGGGTTGTGGCTGCGGTTTGTGACGTCACAAGCCGCAGGATTTGAAAACGAGACAAATCTATCACAGACAAATAAATCTACTTAGAGTAAATAAACCACTGGGTGCATTTCTTTGGCCCTAGGACTGTTTTTTTATGAAGTACATACCCAAAGTTGAGTAAAAAAAAACATTAAAAAGTGAATTTTGAATCTGTGGTCCCCTTTAACATAAAATAAATACAGTAGTGTTTTATGTTTAAATATCAGTTAATACGTCTTCCATTATGCCACCTTGTTTAGGACTGGAGCCAATCTCAGCTGCTTTTGGGTGAAGGCAAGGGACACCCAGGACAGGTCTCCAGTCTGTCCCAGAGACACCCAGGACAGATCTCCAGTCCATCACAGAGACAGACAAAAAGACAAACAACCATCCATACTCCCAGTCAAAAGCTAAGAACAATTTATATTTGCACAGAAGAGCCAAAAAATTATTCAAACTGAGGACTCAAGTTCTTGATTGAGAGTTCTAATCACTAATTATCAATAATAATTGATCATATTTACCAAGCTAAATCATTAATCATTGTATGGAGTCTTTAATAATACAGATCAGATGTGATCAGGCAGTCATATATTCACATGTATGTAAATGTATTATATATATATATATATATATAAAACAAAGCCTAATTTTTCTGTTTAAGGTGTGGGATGATGTGATCAAATCTCCCTACAAGTCAGACTTTGTTCAACTCTTCTTGACCATCATGGAGAACGAAAGCATCGCAGGATCGGTCCGCACATAGAGAGAACATGACCCTGCTGTTAAAGTGAAAACAAGCTAAATCAAACTACTGTATGAGAATAAACATTTTGTTATGCATCTTTTGAGTGTTGTTTCTGTTTTAAGGCTACAAACTAAAAAATGTTTTATGGTGACATCTTTATTAAAAAGTATGTAGACCAGCTTCCTTTTGACTTATTCAGCGTTTCGTTAAATGGTTAAAGGTTTATTTTTGATGAAATCTTATTGAAGCTGCAGATGGTGCCAAAATTAATGCTTTTATTTTTTTTTTACTAATTTTTATGTGTGTATTTTTATCCAGCAACAATTAAGCATTCAAGATTTTTTTGTTGTTGTAAATTTACATTTATTTACAACAAAAACAAGTTTAGCTGCATCTTCATCTGTTTGTTTTCATCCGTCCTGTTTGGTCCAAAAAATGCAGCTGAGACGTCTGGACTGGAGATCTGTCCTGGGTGTCTCTGGGACAGACTGGAGACCTGTCCTGGGTGTCCCCTGCCTTCACCCAAAAGCAGCTGAGATTGGCTCCAGTCCTAAACAAGGGGACATAATGGAAGACTTATTAACTGATATTTAAACATAAAACACTATTTATTTTATGTTAAACTCAATCTGTTATATATATATTAAACAGAAAAATGTGGCTTTGTTTAAAAACACTCTTACATTTTTGATACAGGTCATAAAACTGACAAGTATTCATGACAGAGTCAGAGCAAGAAGGATTATTTGTTAATTAACTTTTGTATTTAAATGTAAAGAACAGCATCTATTACCTCGGTGACAAAATGAAGAGGTTCTTATGTCTTATGTTTCATTGGCAATATGAATTGTGTTTTTCAGAACGTATGTTAGAATAAAACTATAAAATGAAACAGATAATTTAAAATGGACTCATATTTTAAACTATAAATTAATGTTGAATAATTATTAGATACATTAATTAACGTATTACCATTTCAGTGCTCTGTAGACGACTTTAGATCTGCTTGCTGCTACAAACTCGGAGTCCTGCTCACTTCCTGAACATAAAAGCTCAAATAAATACAGTGGCAGAAGACCTAAATTAGAACCTGCTGTTTCTTGCTCATCACTTGAAATAACTTCGGCTTCGAGCTGACTCTCATGTCCCGACGTCACAGACGACGTATGCGGAAATACCGGTATTTCCTGAGGCGACACACGATGCCAAATTTAAAATCAATTTTGAAGCAAAATTTAATATATTTCTTTTTATTTTTTTTATTTTTTTTTATAGATATATTTATTAGATTTTTTTTTACAAAGAAAAAGACAAAAGAAAAGACACACATACAAACAAAACAAAACAACAACAAAACAAAACGAAAAGCTCAGCATTGCAGTAAAATATAATAAGGGAAATGCATACTTCAATTACAAGAAAGTCCAGCTCTAAACATCTTTAAATGCTTCAGCTAAGATGGTAGACACGTGTCCCTCAGAGTAATCCAAGAAGGGCTTCCATATACGTCTGAAAATGTCAGTCTTGGAATGAGCAAGGCATGTTAGAAAGTCAAGCGGAATATATTCCAAAATGAGTTTTTTCCATCCAGAAATGGCAGGGGGCTTATCAGAAATCCATTGTAACAAAATATTTTTCCGAGCACAGAAAGTTAGAACATTATACAACTTACTTTTGTTGGAATTTTTAACATGTTTATTTGGTAGACCAAGGAGAAGAGAGACTGGGTCGAGATCGATATCGGTTTTGATAATTTTCTTTATCTCAATCAAAATAGATTTCCAGTATATCTGGATCCTGGGACATGACCAAAGACAGTGTGTAAGGCTGCCTTCATGTATTTTACATTTAGGACACAATGACGAGGATCCTGGTTTAAACTTAGACACTCGATTTGGAGCCAAATGAGCTCTATGTAATAATTTAAGTTGTAATGCCCAAGAACGATTACAAATGGAAATTTTCCCGGCAGAATTCCAAATATTACTCCATGTTTCATCAGTGATCTCGACGTTCAGTTCCTCTCCCCAGGCCTGAGCCAAAGTGGATAAGTGACTCTTATCACATTTCAGTGTTTTATAGCACATACTAAGTGACACTTCACGAGTTCCAAAAAACAAATTTTCAATGCTCGAAACTTCAATGTCCCTGAATAATGTTGTTTCTTTTTTAACAAAATCTCTTAACTGAAAAAAACGAAAGAGGTTATTTTTCGCTATTCCAAACACTTCCATAACTTGATTAAAAGACATAAACACCCCTTCCTTGAAAAGGCAACCAAGAGAGGAAATACCCTTAGCTCCCCATTCTCCAAAGCCTGCATCTAACATACCAGGAAGAAAATCAGGATTCTGAATAAAGGGTATAAGTGGTGATGTTTTCCCAGTTCTTCCCTCGATATGTTGAACCGCCCTCCAAGCCCTAACTGTATTCACAGTAATTGGATTATTACAACATTTATGTACTGTTTTCATAGTTTTGACAAAAATTAGACTTTTAAGAGGACAGTCACATAATGAGGTTTCTATGTCAAGCCACACTGTGGATGGATTCTCAGATATCCATTTCTGGACATATAATATAAGAGAGCTCAACTGATATTTTTTAATGTCCGGAAAAGCTAAGCCTCCCTTGTCTCTTGGTAACTGCAGTGTTGACATTTTTATAAATGCTCTTCTTTTGGCCCATATAAAGGAAGTAAACCAACTTTTTAGTTTTTGAATCCACTTCTGAGTAAATAAAACGGGTATCATCCTAATTGGGTATAATAAGCGAGGGAGAACGTTCATCTTAAGAAGCGAAATTCTGCCCATCCAAGATAGAGGAAGATAGTTCCAGCGTTCAAGGTCTAGTTTAATTTGTGCAAATAGTGGGATAAAGTTGGTTTTAAACATCTGATCAAAAGAAGGTGTTATAAATATACCAAGATATTTAAATCCTGCAGGAGACCACTTAAAGGGGGAATTAGGTATATGAAGCTGTTTACCCAGAGGCATGGCCTCGGACTTAGAAAAATTTATTTTATATCCCGAAAATAAACCAAACTGATTAATAATTGTAATGACTCTTCCAACCGAGGTGGAAGGTCTGGAGATAAATAACAGAACGTCGTCAGCATATAAAGATATTTTATGGGTTCCCTTATCAGTATTGATACCGAGTATGGTAGGGTCGCTACGAATTGCTTCAGCTAATGGTTCAATTGCAAGAGTAAATAAAAGAGGCGAAAGAGGACAGCCTTGCCTGTTCCCCCTTGCCACTTCAAAGTTTCTGGACCTAAGCCCATTTGTAATAACTGCAGCTAGGGGACAGCTATAGAGGACTTTAATCCAATTAATAAAATTGGAACCCAATCCAAATTGATGCAGAGTATGAAAAAGATATGGCCATTCCACGCGATCAAACGCCTTCTCTGCATCTAATGAGATCACAAGACCATCCATCGCCCGCTGCTGGCACATCTGAATAACATTTAAAACACGTCTGAGATTATTACAGGAATTACGACCCTTAATAAAACCTGTTTGGTCTATCCCTACCAATAAGGGTAACATGTTTTCCAGACGCATTGCTAAAATTTTGGAAAGTATTTTTAAATCTACATTGAGTAATGAGATGGGTCTGTAGGAGTCACAATTTTCTGGAGGTTTAGACTTTTTTAGAATTAAAGATATATTAGCTTCCCGAAGTGAAGGGGGGAGGGTACCGATACCTAAAGAATCATTCAACATAGATAAATAAGGCTTTGATAGCAAATCAGTAAATGTTTTAAAAAATTCTGAGGTAAGCCCATCCGGACCTGGCGCCTTCCCCCCCTGAAGTGATCTGATGGCTCTCTCCACCTCTGCTTCCGAAATTTCTGCATTTAGGTCTCTCTTTTTGCTTTCTGTCAAGTTAGGTAGCTTAATAAAAATAAAAAAACGTTTCCATTAAAGATTGAAAATTCTCACATTTTTCAGATTGGTATAGATTTTTATAAAATTCATAGAAAGCTGCATTTATTTTCTCTGGATCTGTTAGACAAGAACCCCTCCGATCAGAAATTGAAGCAATTGCCTGGGTGGACCTCCGTTTTTTTGTGAGATAGGAAAGGTATTTACCTGGCTTGTCCCCATATTCAAACAGTCTTTGTT
Source organism: Garcialebias charrua (assembly GCA_038048925.1). Lineage (NCBI taxonomy): Eukaryota > Metazoa > Chordata > Actinopteri > Cyprinodontiformes > Rivulidae > Garcialebias > Garcialebias charrua. The sequence goes on along the minus strand of JBBPBX010080802.1, from coordinate 8,380 downwards.
TAGCAAATTTGATTTTGTCTGTAGCATTCTGCGTCAGTAATGTATTCAGCGAGCACCGGATGGCATTGAGCTCCCCCAATTTAGACTTTAAAGGTTTTTTTACATATTCTTCCTCCGCAAGTTGAAGTTTCCTTTCTAGTATTTTTTGTTGTTCTGCATTTCTTCGTTTTTTGCTGCACATATATGATATTATTATTCCTCTACTAAATGCCTTAGCTGTGTCCCAGAGCAAAGAGGGGCTGCTAGCAGAGGGGGAATTAATGGCAATGAAATGTTTGAATTCTGTTCTAAAGTATTCTGTAAATTTTTCATCCTTTAAAATTAAGGGATTTAATCTCCAGTTATAGGATTGGACTTTAACGTTTTTAACAATATAATTTAAGTATACTGCAGCATGGTCGGAAATAACAATGGCCCTCATGCACAAACCGTTCGTACGCACAGATTTGTGCGTATACTGTGCGTGCGAGTGATTTGGGATCATTTGTGGCATCCAACAATGTTTTCGTATCCTAGGATTTTTTTCAGATACGAACAGAATTTACGTGTGGTCCAGACCTGTCGTATATTTTAGGAGCGTCAGTCTGCTGTCATCCAGACTGCCTTTTCTCCACTAATAACTTTATATTTCGTTATTTAGAAAATATTTCGAGTTTAAACAATTAAATGCAACCACACATATTGGTTTAATTAAAGCGGCTTCAACACCCCCCCACGTCCACCACCTTGCGCGACCCGCGCGCGGCCCCCGCCCCACTCATGTCGACCACCCGGTGTGCCACGCAACGCGCCCCCACTCATGTCGACCACCCGGTGTGCCACGCAACGCGCCCCCACTCATGTCGACCACCCGGTGTGCCACGCAACGCGCCCCCACTCATGTCGACCACCCGGTGTGCCACGCAACGCGCCCCCACTCATGTCGACCACCCGGTGTGCCACGCAACGCGCCCCCACTCATGTCGACCACCCGGTGTGCCACGCAACGCGCCCCCACTCATGTCGACCACCCGGTGTGCCACGCAACGCGCCCCCACTCATGTCGACCACCCGGTGTGCCACGCAACGCGCCCCCACTCATGTCGACCACCCGGTGTGCCACGCAACGCGCCCCCACTCATGTCGACCACCCGGTGTGCCACGCAACGCGCCCCCACTCATGTCGACCACCCGGTGTGCCACGCAACGCGCCCCCACTCATGTCGACCACCCGGTGTGCCACGCAACGCGCCCCCACTCATGTCGACCACCCGGTGTGCCACGCAACGCGCCACGCGCCTCTGTCGGCACACACACACACACACACACACACACACACAGCGCTGCTGCAGAGACCCAGGGGAGAAGAAAGGCGAAACAGTTGCTTCATGTCATTTTTAATATAAACTGCCTGTTGACTGTGGGCGCTCACTGATGTCATCTGTATTCTGTGTGGGTCTGCGCTCAGATCCGGGGCTGACACTATGATCAAAGGCGAGTCAATTTTAATTCGCCAAACGCGTTTGTGTGTTTTCTGACGCATAAAAGCCGGAATGAATGGACACTTCCTGCTCGCGGTGGCAGGAAACTATATCCTTATATGGTGTTTTGAGGGGTGGGAATTATGTAAATAACCTCTCGCGTGCACGAGCACGTGAATAGAACAGGTGGGATTCATCATTATTTACACAGCTCATATACACACATTTCCTGACTATAGAAGACTTTGTTGGATCTGACGTGGCATGTTCGTACGAACGCTTCGTACGAACAAAAGTAGGAGGAAGTTAGGATAAGAATACGAACATTTTTGTGCATGAGGGCCATTGTGTCCTGTTTTACATGAAGCAACTTGACTCAGAATAATTTTAGGGAGAAAAAAATAATCAATACGTGTGTGGCATTTGTGGGGGTTAGAATAAAAAGTAAATTCTTTTCCAGCAGGTTGAAGTTTTCTCCATACATCCACAAACCCCGCCTCTTCAAAAAGATCAAAAATCTGTTTTGATTTCCCTGTAGTGGGAAGATGGCTAATGGGGAGCCTGTCAATCAATGGATTTTTAAGACAATTGAAGTCACCTGCTGCAATAACATTTTCAACAGAAAAACCTACAAGTTTTGCCATTATTTCTGTTAAAAAATTAATAGGATGTCCTGGTGGAAAATAAACATTCAATATGGCAAATTCATCCCCATTTATCAATGCCCTAAGAAGTACATATCTTCCATTTGTGTCTCTAATACATTCTATGACTTTAAAGGGCACAGATTTTTTAATAAGAATTGCAACTCCTCTACTTTTGCTAGTAAAGGAGGAAAAAAAAACATGTTCAAAACCACATTGTTGCAATTTTAAATGTTCACAATCATTTAAATGTGTCTCCTGCAGTAGGGCAATGTCTACATTTTCCTTCTTAAGAGCTAAGAGGACCTTTTTTCTTTTAATTGGTGAATGGCTTCCCTTAATGTTCCATGTGCATATTTTTAACATTTATAGTCTAAAGTTATACTGTAATACCATCCAAAAAAGAAAAAAAGAAAAGTTACATATGGGTACTGAAATATGCTGAGCTGAAGAAAAAAAACAACCAAAACCTACAGATAAAAACAACAAGAAAAACAAAAAATTGGCTTTCCAGGCACGCTTCCCCCCTAAAAAGAAAACAGGGGGCCATCTTACTTTAACCAAACAAGTGTACATCATCGCCCAGATGATAATACACACAGGTAAACAAACCCAAAAGAGAGAGTCCATCACCTCTCCATCGTTGTTGCGCACCATTTAAGTTCATATAATAAAAAAATATATATATATAGCTGAGCAGAGCTATATCAAAATAGATCATAGTCATATTTACTCACGGTCGTTGTGATTTATGAAGCGTTCAGATATCAGGCCCCTGATACCGTCCGGTCCAGAGCGTTTCACTTTAAGCTGATGGCTAGTCAGCCCAAACTGTCCATAAATTCCACGGCTTTATCTGGAGAAATAAAAATCTTTACTTCCCCATCGTGCACAATCCTCAGCCTGGCCGGGTACAGAAGGGAATATTGGATGTCTGCCTCCTTCATCCGTCGCTTCACCACATCGAATTCCTTCCGTCTGCGCACGGTGTCTGCCGAGAAATCCTGGAAGAACATTATCTTGGAGTTCTGGTACATCAGGGGCTGGTCTCCGCTCCCCGCACGCCGTGCGGCTTCGAGTACTTGCTGTTTGTCCCAATAGTTGTGAAACGTTATCAGCACAGGTCTTGGTCTCTGTGAAGGTCCAGGCTTTAAAGCCTGTGTGCGGTGTGCCCCCTCCAGCTTAATCCGACCGCTCTTGGTCTCGATATGCAGAAACTCAGGCAGCCATTTTTCAAAGAATTTTAAAACTCCAGGGCCAGCCTCTATGCCTTCTTTCAAACCAAGCACCCGAATGTTCCTTCTCCTGCCTCTGTTTTCCGTGTCCTCCAGTCGTTGTGCCATCATAAGAGTCTCTTTTTCCAGCTTTTTAATGCGAGTTGTAGCCTGGTCTAGGCCTTCCTCCTGAGCTACAATCCTCTCTTCCATATCGGTAGTGCGTCGGCCCAGCTCCTTTATCTCCGCGGCCTGGTTCTTAAGCAGTTCAGCCAGAATGTCCACTTTTTGGGAGATAACTGCCGAAATATTCCCGGTAATTTCTTCAATAACTTGTCGGAGAGCCGGGTCGAGTGTGACGGTCCCGCTAGCAACTGGTAGCTCCGCAGCTAGTTCCGTGTTAGCCACGCTACCTGCGTTAGCCTGTTGAGACTCTGCGTCGTCGGCCTTGTTGTTTCTCTTCATGGTTCTAGGCGGCATTGTGCTGGAATAAGTCAGCGAAGGCCTGTCGACGGTCGACGGTCGGAAAATCACATTCGAGTCTTGTTTGTTGCCCAACTACGAAGTATATGGTGCGCAGCCCAACGAAGCCGACTACTCGCTACACCGCCATCTTCCTAATATATTTCTTATTTTGCTATTAAAAACGAACATAGTTGAATGATACAACATATATATTTTGTGCAATTTTATGCAAATTTCCAACATCATGTCAGTGGACATTTAAGTTATAAATTCATAGTTTTATAACCAAGACACTTTAAATAAATCTAAATCTTGTATTTTCTTTGTAATACTGTGAGGAAATAATGACGTCTGGTTAAAACTTTTCCATAAAAATTACATCCAAAATCTTCTAGTCCTTTGAAAAACACCTTTACTTTTACTTGGGCATGTATATTCACCCGAGCAATATAAAGGATTCCATGCTAACTGCTATATTGGATACAGGGTTTCTTTAAGATTGCATGAATCCACTTTGGTCTTGAACCACTTGGATCTGCTCATCAGTCCAGTTATGTATATAATTATGCTATCTTTATTCAAAATTAGGCTAACCATAAAGCTGTGTACAGGTAAACTATGAACTGTTAATACCCCTAACATAAATACCCACTTGACAGTACCTGAGTTACAACTTTAATGTATTTTTCATGCATTGTAAAAGCTGCAGTATTTCTATGATGATAGTCAAATCTATATGCCACTAAAAAAGAAAGATGCCTCCTCAATTGGCCACGTCTGTTGTGTCTTGAAGACATAAAAACTTGGATGTCTTTAAACTTCTTAAATTTCTATGAAAAGAAAACATAAGTGATGGTGTTTGGTCCTAGTGGCTCTTGTGAACCTTGCCCTGTTGATTTGGGTCCTCTGGCACCACATGTACCTCCATCAGGCAGAACATTGTCAGTTCATCCAACACCATCCAGTCATGTGCCTCTGCAATAACCACAGCTGTTTTTGACCAATTTGACCTGGTTTCACTCCCTCACCTCACCAAGGTGGTTCAGCAGATGAAACCAACTAACTGTTCTCTGGACATCATTCCCTCTAAAATGTTCAAACAGTCCTTTGATGTAATTGGTCCTTGTGTTTTGTCATTTATTAACAGCTGTCTATCTTCAGGTTTTGTGCCATCTGCTTTCAAACATGCTGTGGTCAGGCCTCTTCTCAAAAAACCAGGCCTAGATCCTACAGCTCTCTCTAATTTCAGACCAGTTTCACATCTGTCATTTCTATCAAAGGTCCTAGAAAAGATTGTTTTTATTCAACTTCAATCTTTTCTAGAACTCAACAACCTGTTTGAAAAATTTCAGTCAGGTTTTCGAGCTCGTCACAGCACTGAATCTGCACTGCTCAAAGTACAGAATGACATTCTTCTGTCCCTGGATGCAAAAAACCCTGCACTGCTGGTGATGTTAGACCTCTCAGCAGCTTTTGACACCGTCGACCATCAGGTACTAATCAACCGCTTGTCTCAGCAGGTTGGCCTCCAGGGAGCTGTGCTTGAGTGGTTCAAATCTTACCTGTCTGGGAGAACTTTTTCTGTCATGATAGGCGACCTGTCCTCCTCTTCATCAACCCCTCTGACCTCTGGCGTACCACAGGGATCTATTCTAGGGCCAGTCCTCTTCTCTCTTTACATGCTGCCATTAGGATCAATCATTGCACGTCATAACCTGTCTTTTCACATGTATGCAGACGATTTACAAATCTATCTGCCAGTCACTCCCAACCCCTCACCCAGTTCAAACACTCTTGTCAACTGCTTAAATGACATTAAGCACTGGCTCTCTCAAAACTTCCTCCACCTAAACACAGATAAAACTGAATGCATTTTATTTAGTGCACCTGGTGACACCAGCAACATCCTTCCCAGTCCCAGTGTTGGTTTTCCCCTCCCCCATTTCAACCCGGTGGTCAGAAATCTTGGAGTGCAGCTTGACTCCAACTTAAAGTTTGATAAACAGATCAGTTCTGTTGTCAAGACCAGCTTCTTTCAGCTCCGACTGCTCTCCAAAGTCAAGTCATTTCTCAGCCGTGGTGATCTGGAGAAGGCCATCCATGCCTTTGTGACCTCCAGACTTGACTATTGTAATGCTTTGTATGTTGGTATTAATCAATCCTCCATCTCCCGTTTACAGCTTGTACAGAACTCTGCCGCGCGCTTTTTGACCAACACACGAAAATATGAACACATCACTCCTGTCCTGTCCTCTCTACACTGGCTCCCGGTTCAGTTCAGGATACAGTTCAAGCTGCTCCTGTTTGTTTTCAAAGCTCTGAATGGACTTGCTCCTCTGTACATCTCAGAACTTTTGAAAGCCCATCAGCCCGGCAGAGATTTACGATCTGCCAGTCAACACCTGCTGGAGGTGCCTCGCTCAAGGTACAAACAATGGGGAGACCGGTCATTTTCTGTTGCCGGCCCAAAAGCCTGGAACAGCCTCCCCCTTGAGCTGCGTGCCACCTCTGATCTGACTCTGTTCAAAACCAGACTGAAGACCCACTTGTTCAAAAAAGCTTTCAGTGTGTAACTTTTATTACTTTTGGTATTTTAGTATGTAGCATTTTTTATTTCCATTGCCTTTTTATTTCCACTAGTTCAAATAAGCTTCCAGTGTGTAACTTTTATTACTTTTGGTATTTTAATATGTAACATTTTTTATTTACATTGCCTTTTTATTTCCTCTTGTTCAAAAAAAACTCTCAGTGTGTAACTTTTATTATTTGTGTTATTTTAGTGTTATTTTAGTATGTAGCATTTTTTTATTTCCATTGCCTTCTTTTATTGCTGTTGTTTCTTATTCTATTTTCATTGATTTATTGTTCCAGTTTATTCATCTTTTTATCCTGTTAAGCACCTTGGTCAATGCAAGGCATTGTAGGAAGGTGCTATACAAATAAAGTTTATTATTTATTATTATTATATGTAAAGAAAACAGTTTCAAAGTCAAGTCAAAGTCAACTTTATTGTCAGAACTGCAATATGTACAGGACATACACAGGATTGAAATTGTGTTTCTCTCAGTCCCTTGGTGCAACAGTAACCATTTAAACACTAAACATTTAATAAACATAAGCATAAAATAACTTGGGTTTTCAAATGGACAGTGATTTTAAATTAGATTCCCAGATTGGAGCAGTGGTCAAGACCAGTTTTTATCACTTCAGACAGTTGGCTAAGGTAAAACCCATCCTTACAAAACAGCAGCTGGAAACAGTTATCCATGACTTTCGTCACCTGTCGGCTGGATTACTGCAATGCTCTTTACCTTGGTGTCAGCCAGTCCTCCCTCAGACGTCTCCAGTTGGTCCAGAACGTTGCTGCTCGGCTTATAACTGGGGTTCACAAGAGGGAGCACATCACCCCCACTCTGGCTTCACTCCACTGGCTGCCTGTTCATTTTAAGATTATTTTATTTGTTTTTAAAAGTTTAAATGGTCTTGCCCATCCTACCTCTCTGAGCTGCTTCACCCATACTCTCCTGCTCGGTGCCTCAGATCAGCTGATCAGCTGCTTCTGGAGGTGCCGAGATACAAACGGAAGTTCAGAGGGGACAGAGCTTTTTCTGTAGCTGCTCCAAAACTGTGGAACGATCGCCCTTTTCCCATCAGACAAGCTCCTTCACTGTCCAGTTTTAAAACTCTTCTAAAAACAAATTTTTACTCCCTGGCTTTTAGCACAGACTGAATTTGTTCCGCACTGTTTTCATTGTTTTTATTGATCTTAATGTTTTAACAACTGTTTTTTTTTTGTATGCGTTTAAATGTTTTTGATTTTATATGTACAGGACTTTGTTGCAGCTGTGGTTGTTTTAAAGGGCTTCATAAATAAAGTATTATTATTATTATTGTATCAGATCTTAGTGGGTTAATGAGTTGTATGTTTTTTTTAAACAAACCTCTAATTTGGATACAAAAAAAATAAAATGGGCAGTCTCCACTTCAAGCTCATTAGTTATTAATCAACATTGCACAATTGTAATTTGAATACCTTTATTTGGTTAGTTCAGATATTTCCAGACTAAGAATTGGCTGTAAATGGTCAGGCTACATCCATGAATGAATCCACGTACTATCTAAACTGCTTATCCTTTTTAAGGTTGCAGACTGTTGGAGCAAGGCCAAGCAAAAATTGAGCAGGCGGTGGAGTACACTCTGGTACGTCACCAACATTTCACACCAGAAAAGCTACAAATTGTCAAAATGTAGATGCTTATTGCATTTTTGTTACATACTAACTGAAAGGAATGTTTTAATGTGAAATAAATGTATATTGTTCCAGAGCTCCCGTACAATTAAAAAGCTTTTACTCCCTTCTATTTCAACACATTCACAAACACACACTGAGGCTTAGACAGAGACAGCATGACAGCTTGGACCTGTGAAGCAGAAAGTGATAAGCTCATCTCCAACTCTCTATGGTGCTGAGAAATGAGAGAAAAGACAAAGAAAAGGAGAGAGAGAGCAAATGAAAGAAGGAAATGAGCCCACTGGAGCCAGCAAAAGTAAGGGAGAGAGGGAGGTGTAAGACAGCAAAAAAGATAATTTGAGAAAA